>OZ012680.1:97466107-97678607 GCA_963942445.1 Argyra leucocephala
AGAGCACAGTATTAAAGAGAAGAGCAGAGCACAGAAGAGCAGAGTAGAGAAGAGTACAGCAGAATAGCAAAGAGAAAGGCAGAGTTATAAAGAGAAGAGCAGAGTAATAAAGAGAAGAGCAGATTAATAAAGACCAAAGAAGAGAAGAAAAGAGCAGGGTAATAAAGAGAAGAGAAGAGTAATAAAGAGAAGAGAAGAGTAGAGCAGAGAAGAGAAGAGCAAAGAAGAGAAGAGCAGAGTAGCAAAGAGATGAGAAGGGCAGAGAAGAGAAGAGCAAGGAAGAGAAGAGCAGAGTAGCAAAGAGGAGAGTAGAGGCGAGAGCAAAAGAGCAGAGTAGCAAAGAGCAGAGTAGCAAAAAGCAAGGTAATAAAGAGAAAAGCACAGTAAAGAAGAGAAGAGCAGAGTGGCAAAGAGAAGAGAAGAGCAGAGAAGCGCAGCAGACTACTAAGGAGAAGAACAGAGTAATAAAGAGAAGAGCAGAGTAGTAAAGAGAAGAGCAGAGTAATAAAGAGATGAGCAGTTTAGAAGAGAAGAGCAGAGAAAAGATGGTCAGTATAAAAAAGAGAAAAGCAGCTTAGAAAGAGAAGAGCAGAGTAGCAAAGAGAAGAGTAGAGCAGAGAAGAGAAGAGCAGCGTAGCAAAAAGCAGAGTAATAAAGAGAAGAGAAGAGAAGAAAAGAGTATCAAAGAGAAGATAAGAGCAGAGTAATAAGGAGAATAGCAGAGAAGAGAAGAGCAGAGAAGAGATGAGCAGCGCAGAGTAGTAAAGAGAAGACCATAGTATTAAGGAGAATAGCAGAGTAATAAAGAGAAGAGCAGAGTAATACAGAGAAGAGCAGAGTAATAAAGAGAAGAGCAGAGTAATACCGAGAAGAGCAGAGTAATAAAGAGAAGAGCAGAGTAAAAAAAGCATAGTAGAGAAGAAAACAGCAGAGAAGCAAAGAGAAGATCAAAGAGGAAAAGAGCAGAGTAGCAAAAAGAAGAGCAGAGTAATAAAGAGAAGAGCAGAGAAGTAAAGAGAAGAGCAGAGTAATAAACGGAAGAGCAGAGAAGTAAAGAGAAGAGCAGAGTAATAAACGGAAGAGCAGAGTAGAGAAGAGAATAGCAGAATAACAAAGAGCAAAGTAGTAAAGATAAGAGCAGAGTAATAAAGAGATGAGCACAGTAGAGAATAAGAAGAATAGCAGAGAAGGGAAGAGAGGAGCACAGTAGCAAAGAGCAGAGTAATAAAGAAAGAGCAGAGTAATAAAGAGAAGAGCAAAGAAGAAAAGAGCAGAGTAGCAAAGAGAAGATCAGAGTAATAAAGAGAAGAGCAAAGTAGAGAAAAGAAGAGCACAGTAGCAAAGAGCAGATTACTAAAGAGAGGAGCAGAGTAGTTAAGAGAAGAGCGGGGTAATAAAGAGAACAGCACAGTAGAGAAGAGAAGAACACAAAAGTAGCAAAGAGAAGAAGAGGAGAATAGCAAAGAGCAGAGTATTAAAGAGAAGAGCAGTGTATCTAATAGAAGAGAAGAGCACAGTAGAGATGAGTAGAGAAGAGAAGAGAAGAGCAGAGTAACAAATAGCAGAGTAATAAAGGGAAGAGCAGAGTAGTAAAGAGAAGAGCAGAGTAATAAAGAGAAGAGCACAGTAGAGAATAGAAGAGCAGAGTAGGAAGAGAAGAATAGAGCAGAGAAGAGAAGAGCAGAGTGGCTAAGAGAAAAGCAGAGAAGAGAAGACCAGAGTAATAAGGAGAAGAGCAGAGTAGAGAAGAGAAGAGCAGAGTAGCAAAGAGCATAGTAATAAAGAGAAGAGCAAAGTAATAACGAGAAGAGCACTGTAGCAAAGATAAGAGCAGAGAAAAGCAGAGTAGCAAACCGCAGAGTAATAAAGATAATAGCATAGTAGAAAAGAGAAGAGCAGAGTAATATAGAGAGGAGCAGAGTGGCAAAGAGAAGAGAAGAGCAGAGTATAGAAGAGAGGAGCAGAATAGCAAAGAGAAGAGAAGAGCAGAGAAGAGATGAGCAGAGCAGAGTAGCAAAGAGAAGAGCAGAGCAGAGCAGACAAAAACAGATTTGCAAATAGCACAGTAATAAAGAGAAGAGCAGAACATAAAAGAGAAGAGCAGACCAGAGCAGGGAAGAGAAGAGCAGAGTAATAAAGAGAAGAGTAGAGCAGAGAAGAGAAGTAGCAAAGAGAAGAGCAGACAAAAACAGAGAAGCAAATAGCACAGTAATAAAGAGAAGAGCAGAATAGAGAAGAGAAGAGCAGACCAGAGCAGGGAAGAGAAGAGCACAGTAATAAAGAGAAGAGTAGAGCAGAGTAATAAGGAGAAGAGCAGAGTAGAGAAAAGAAGAGCAGAGAAGAGATGAGCAGAGCAGAGTAGCAAAGAGAAGAGCAGAGAAAACAGAGTAGCAAATAGCACAGTAATAAAGAGAATAGAAGAGAAGAGCAGACCAGAGCAGGGAAGAGAAGAGCAGAGTATAGAAGAGAAGAGAAGAGAAGAGAAGAGTAGAGAAGATAAGAGAAGAGAAGAGAAGAGAAGAGAAGAGAAGAGAAGAGAAGAGAAGAGAAGAGAAGAGAAGAGAAGAGAAGAGAAGAGAAGAGAAGAGAAGAGAAGAGAAGAGAAAGAGAAGAGAAGAGAAGAGAAGAGAAGAGAAGAGAAGAGAAGAGAAGAGAAGAGAAGAGAAGAGAAGAGAAGAGAAGAGAAGAGAAGAGAAGAGAAGAGAAGAGAAGAGAAGAGAAGAGAAGAGAAGAGAAGAGAAGAGAAGAGAAGAGAAGAGAAGAGAAGAGAAGAGAAGAGAAGAGTCAGAGAAGAGAAACAAAACAAAACAAAACAAAACAAAAGAAAAGAAAATAGAAGAAAAGAAAAGAAAAGAAAAGAAAAGAAAAGAAGAGAAGAGAAGAGAAGAGAAGAGAAGAGAAGAGAAGAGAAGAGAAGAGAAGAGAAGAGAAGTAATTTTTCATAAGCAAGAAAAATATTTTTTTTAACCAAGACCTCTAAAGGTTTCAGTAGCAGTGGCTGAAAAGTTTACAAGACTTAATTTGGTTGTTCTTTTGCGACGTTTTTTCTTCAAAAACATTTTAACAACTTATTTTCTAATATTTTTAGTATTTAGTTTCTATTTCAAAAACTGCTGATTTTACTCTGATCATTGATTGGTGTAAAACTTGATATCTAACAGTACAGTAACTGAACTGATATGTTTGAATTTTCTCTTTAACTGTGAGAAAATTCAAGCAAAGAAAAACAAAACTATAAATTTAACAATATACATATATTTAAGAGATGTTTACACATAAATGCATTAAAGGAGCATTTACATTTTATCAAACCAAATAATAATGAATTTTAAATTTTAAACAACTATCAATATAAACTATTTATATTATGAGTTTGAAGTATCAACATTGGTATTATTAACTCTCATGTTTATTCTTGTGTAACCTTTAGTAAGATTAACGCAGATAAAAAGTAATTGTATAGAATAAAAGATATTCAATATATGATTTCCAGTTCTAGGTATATATATTTTATATTGTAGGTATAAGAATGTTTAGGTATCGACTTTGGAAATTTAAGTTGCTAAGTACACAATAATGTCTTTCAAAACTTAAGCTTTATGTCTTAAATCATGAGTTTTTTAAAGACACATATCAAATTCAAGAAAATTGTACAACAATCATTCAACTAAGGCTCATTATAGCTGGATAATATAGATATAAGCAATTTTTCAGAAGCAACTAATATATATAAAAAAAACAAAAAAATTTCTCAATACTAATTTGACTACAATGAATTTCAGATTTTCCATTATGTTAAAAATTGCTTTATGTTAAAGTTATAGCGAACATATTTTACATATAGTGTATTAAAGACTACAACGTATGGGAGATTAGATGACTTGAAAGATATTGACTTGAAGACTGAGATACACCCTAAAGTTCTATAGACAAATTATAATAACAGACACTGGTACTTATTTAACTATACTGTTCACTACTGCCTTATATTATTTCTGAGTACATTGTGCAGAAATTCTTTTTGAAAACTGATATTTTTCTAATTGTTAGGATCAAACTGGTAAAAGTGTTGACCACAGTTTGGCATTTCCAATTATACGTGTATTAAATCATGAATAAAAAACAACTTGTGTTGTAACCCATAAAAATAAAATTAAATATTTAAAGAATTTCATGACTGCTATATGAGTTAAGAAAAAATAGTTTAAAACTTTTTAGATGAACACATGCGACCAGCAGATATCAGCTGACATTAACAATATGTATAACGTATATAATTGTAAGCCAAACGAATACTTTGATGTACGATTAAAGTTTTTGATTGTCTGAAAAGAACGCAACTTGCTAAAGTTAAAAAGTGCGATGTAACCGTACTGTATTTATGGTGTACGTGCATTAAATAAAAAAAAAAAATGTTTTTAAAAATATTCTTTTATATTTTATGTTTTTACTTTTTGTTCTTGTTTACATAATATATGTACATATTATTATATTTTAAAATTCAAAGTGTTGGAAGTCACGCATTTTTCAACTTAAAATTTATAATTTAATAATTTTAATGATTTTATTTTTAAGAATTGCTTACATACACATACACATATATACAAGATATTTTGAATTAAAACATGTATTGTTTACATATGCATACACATATATACATGATATTTTAAATTAAAACATGTATATAGTTATTATGTGTATTAAAAATTTATTTTGATCGATCTTAATTATTACTTTAGCTTAAATAACGTTTGTGGATCTGAACATTGTATGGGCGGGATCATTTTTTTATTTTCTTTTTGTTAAATAAAAGAATAATAAATAATATATGAATTTGCTTATTAATATATTATATTATATATGTAGGTATACATGGTTTTGGAGTTAGCTATATACCGTGCAATAATATCAGTATTATAATTTATAAGTTACAACTTTGTTAAAATATTATAAAAAGAAAAAAAGAAAAACTTATTGTAAAACTTGTACAGGTAAAAACAAAAAAAAACAAAAAGGTTTTTATTAGAAGTTATAAATATTAAAAAACAAAATGAAAGAAAAAAATGAAACACTTAATTTTAAATATGATTTAAATTATAAGCTCAAAGCATTCAATCGAATACATTATACCATTATATAATAATATTAAGTATATTATAAGAGGTTTTGAAATCATTCTTTAAACATTCATCAATCTTTCAAATTAATCAACACCTTGATGAAAATACATTAATTTAAGAACCAATTAAAAATAGTTGTTCCAATCATTTATAGGAATTCAATTAAACATTCTTAAATATTGAATTAGTGTTACGAAATTATGAAATCACTAATGAACTACTATAATGCTAATCTAGTAAAGTTTGAGTGCAGTTTAACGGTTTAATTATACACTACCTATATTGTTTTCAGACATGAATGTTTGATAGAAATAAAAGCTTATTGCTATAAGCTAAACATAAATTAAAAACTTAGCTATTGAAAGTTTTACGCTAAAAAAGTTTTACGCTAAAAAAGTTTTACTTATTGAGAATAAGTTTTTTGAGTAAGAGTTTCAACTAATTTACAGATTGAGAATATTGTACTTTCAATCTAACAATTATTTTTCCTTCTTTCTTAATTAAGTAACATATTTCACTAATTTAATTATTCACTCAAAACATCAAAAACAATGTAACATAAATATGTCATAATGATATCACCTCCAATATTTCTTAAAAAAAAAACAAATTAATTTATTTTCTTAATATCCTAACTTTATAATATAAGTTAGTCAAAAAGATAATTTCAATTTAAATTAATATAGAAATACTAAATTCATATAATATTTTTAATGAAAACAAAATCTAACTATATAATATTAACTTACAATAATTTTATATTTTTACAATTATAGCAGCGTTCTACTGTAAAATTCAAATTGTAAAATGAAATTAATTAAGACATAATAAAAGTAAAAAGTTCTATGGCGTCATCTAAATTTAACACTTGAATGACATGACAATCATTATGAAATGATGGGCAAATGACACAGATAACAGATAACAGATAACAGATAACAGATGACAGATGACATATGACAGATGGCATATATAAGCAATAAAAAACAGATACTATGTTTATGACAATTACATGATGTTACAGTTTGTATATATATTTCAATTTGTATGTGTGTTGGAGTATTCCGTCGAAAATTATATATATATATAATATATGTTAACGAACATATGAATATCTATATTGTATAAATAACATGGTTTCTACGAATATTCATACATAATATTTAGTAAGTGAGGCTTCAGATAGAAAACCAAAATTATTATGTATAAGATATTTTACAGGCTAATACTCACATTTGTAAGCAAGTTGTTAGAGAAACTTGTGGTAATGTGGACCACCCTTGTTTTTGTCTCAATTTTACTCAATTTGCTATATACCAAGCTGGCAGGCAATTATTTTGAAAGCTGGAATAGTTTAAAATAATACTATTTTTGTAGAATAAGTTTGGTGTTGCCATTTTTTAAATTATAATTAAAAAACAATAACATGCTAATATGAGTATTTTTTAATTTTGGAACGGTAAATGTAGATCACTAGTCCAAAATACCCGTTCAGTATTGGTCCACTTTACCCGCATTATATAACTACCAACTAATATTTAAAAAAATACTTAATGGATCAAGTAATTAGAATACGGGTTTCTATAAAAAAACCTTTAAAGAATAGTTGACTATTATGCTAATTCAAATTTAATTGCACTTGAGTAAAAATCAAAGTATGCGGAATAATTCTAGTTTTTTTTTTCTAAAATGTGTTAACACATTGAAATCCAAACCAGAACTAATTAAATGAACGGAATATTTACGGTGCATAAACTTGTCGTATTATTATCAGATCATGAAATACATAGGTAGTCCACATTACCCGACTGGTCCACATTACTCGAAGTTCCTCTATAACTGTACTTGTGGTGTAATTATTTTTCATTAACTTACTTATAAAACTTCAAAAGGGTGAGGAGCAACGTATAAGAAGTTGCAGGTCTTAAGACTCCAATTACAGTGTCTAAAGACCTACAACTGCTATTGAACTATTTTGTTATATTGCTGAGTTTAGAGTGACATTATTTTCATGTGAAGTTGAGGACATTATTGAAAACGTTTTTTTTTCAAATAGTTAAGGATTTAGATTTACATTTAGTTAGTCAGTTCATTATTTCAACAATTTGCTGTAATTTTTAATGATTTTGATGTAAAGTTTAAATTATAATATCTTATAATTAATATCTTATATAAATCACACATATTTCATTAAGGATTTTATTTTACATACGCTGTCTGTAAATTGTATACATATTATATACAACTCTTCTATTCTATTGTGTTATATTTTATTCTATTCTATTTCTTTAATTTGCTTTATTACTTCTTTACTATCTTTCTTTTTTTAATTTTCTAAAAGGCTTAAATTCTTAGACGGCAGTTAGAGCATGCTTATCCTATAACGCTAACCTCCTTTAAAAAAAAACAGGAAAATGGTGGAACATTACAAAACACTTGTTTGACTACTTGATAGTTTTATAAAAACACTAATAACTAGACCTAAACTAATTTATACAAAAAAACCAAAGCAATTTAAATTCAATTTATATTTAATGACCATCAATCAGTTGTGAGATTTGTTCGGAATTGGATCAGTTGACACAACATTATTGCCTAACATAAAGGTAAATTTGTCTGTGATTGTAATATTTTGGGATTTTGAAAGTATGATGTCTGCTAAACTATGACGCTAAGAAAGGTTTTTCATCATTTTGAGCAGTTTATTTTTCTTGATTTTCTATATTTTTTTATGACAGTGTACTTAGTCATACCAAACTGGAGCATCATACAGATACATAATATATACTTTGGAAGATGAATTTGAAGATTACAATTTTGTTAAAACTCCGAAAGAGACGATTTCCTAGTGACTATTATAACAACGATTCATAGAACAATTTGATTAATGTATAATTTTTTTTTATTTTATCATCCACTAAAGATTTAAAAGTAAATTTGAAGTCAAGAATCATTCATAGATATTTCATAGTAGTGCTACAGAATGTTAATTAATTAATTTAATAGCTAATTGCCGTTTAGCTGTAAGCTCCTGTCAAGTAAGGAGGCAAATTTTATTTTCCTAGTAAACTTTTTAAGATATTTTTCTTTATTTTGTAGGTGTAAGAAGTGTAAGAAATACTGGTACAAAGAACTGAATCCCTTTAACATGATTGTGCTAGAGATATAAATTGTATAGTCAGAAGGGGACAGTCATATTTCGAAAATATCGTAGTAGGAATATTTTCAATATATATACAGATTATACAATTGAATCCTGAGGAACACCTGCTGCTTAATTGGAATTTGGACAAATAATAACCATTGATCAGGAAGAAAAATATAATATTTTCCAGGAAGTTTTTAATATGTTTGACTAGGTAAATTGGAAATTTCATTTGAAATAATTTATAAATCAGAAAATTGGACCATATGAAATCGATTCCCCGGCGGGTTGGGGTACGAAATATCCGCAGTAAGGCATGCTTGTGGTAAAAGTCCACTAAAAGCCTAGAAAAATCCAGAAGCGACTGACCCAGAATGGGCGGCTTTCTGGTCTGCGACTGATCCCAGAGGGACGGCAGGAATAAAAGGTCCCGCCTTGTACAAGGGAAATATTATCCTTAGGCTAGGAGATGGAACTCCGAATTAAAACAAAAAAAAAAAAAGTATGCAATGAATAAAACTCAAAGATTGTATACCCCAGGTGGTAATCCAGATCTTCTGGAAAATCCACCCTCTTTCGAGGCAGGTCTCACGGATTCTGGGGGAGACCACTTATTGCAAAACCACGAAAGCAGAGCTGCTTTAATTGACCCATTCAGAAGAAAATCTGGGGTCCAGAGAACACCTCCAGCAGGGTCTCAAAATATCTACGAAAACATGTCCCAAAAAGACAGATATAGAAACCCCGACGAGGGTAATAATAACGAAAAGGCACTTGAAGCAAAAAATAATCAACTTAATGCCAGAGTTACAGAATTAGAAATCTTATGCAGGGAATTGAAAAATGAACTCTGCATAATTAAAGAAGAAAATGTGAAACTAAAAAATTCACAAAACATGTCTACTAAAAGAGTAGTACTAAAACTGCTGAAGAATTTCATACAGATGATGAAGAACTAGCTCGAGAAACCGACTGGATCTTTAAAACAAAAAGAATCTGTAAAAAAAGAAAAGCAGAAAAATCACCTACTTTAAGCCCAGAAAATGTTGCGGACAAAGTAGAGAAAAATGTGCAAATAAATGAAGTTGCGAAATGTAAAAGTAAAAGAAAAGGTAAACCTCCTCCAGTTATACTTAGTAATGTAGTGGAATACCCTCAAATAAACAAAAAATTAAAAGAAAGCAATATTAAATATAAAGTTAATATGCTTAACAATAAACAACTAAAAATTAATGTTGAAGAAGAAAAAGAATATAGAGACTTGACTAAGGCAATAAATGAAGCCAATATTGAATGGCACACTTATGAAAATAAGAGCACCAGGCCTATTAAAGTAATGGTTAGGTATTTACATCCGTCATGCCAACCTGAAGATATAAAAAATGAATTGAAAGATAGAGGCTTCAAAATTTTAGAAGTCACAAATAAAATAATAAAGAAAAAGGAAAATAACAAAGAATCTACGGTACGTCTTCCTCTCTTTATGCTAACATTCGAAAACTCCGAAGATATAAACAAAATATTCAAAATTGAATTTATCCAGCACATGAGGGTTAAAATGGAGGCTATTCGTAAAACGACTACCATTCCTCAATGTAAGAGATGCCAAAGATTTGGCCATACACAAAAGTTTTGCCAGCGTCTAGCTCAGTGTGTTAAATGTGCTGGTCCCCACTTAACAATTTCTTGCAAAGAAAAAAAAAAATATTAAGCCTAAATGTGCTAATTGCCTTGAGGCACACCCAGCGAGTTATCGTGGTTGCCAGGTGGCTAGAGAGTTGCAAAAAAGAAAGAAGCTAATCCGAGTAATACACCCAGAGGTGGTAGCTCAATTTTAATAAAGAAAGATATTAAGCACCACGAGGAACTTAGTCTAGAAATAGATGAATTCCAACTAATCGTGCTACGAATTATGTCTGTTAAACAAAGCCTTTGTGTCGGTGCATTATACTGTCCACCCAAATACAACATAAAGAATAACATGTTTGAAGAAGTTCTTAAACTACTTGGCGAAAGATTTATCCTGGGAGGTGACTACAACGCCAAGCAAATAGATTGGGGGTCTAGAGTAACCTCTACGAGAGGAAGAGAGCTAAGAAAAGCTATAAAAGAAAAAGGCTGCATTTACCATAAAACTCCTGATCTGCTTGATTTTTATATAACAAAAAAAATTTCACCCAATTATATTAAGCTAGAAGATAACCATGATTTGGACTCAGATCACTCTGCAGTCATACTAAATCTATATGAAAAGGTTATTAAGAAACAGTCGAAACCTCTGCTAACGAACAAGACAACTGACTGGGCTAGCTTTAAACAAGAAATAGAAAACAAAATAAACATAAAAACAAAACTAAGATCCAAATGTGATATAGATTCTGAAGTAGAAAATTTTATTAAAATTATTCAAAATGCTGGATGGAATAATACAAAAAATTGTGAATATAAATCGGTAGGATTCAACTACCCTAGAGAAATATTAAATATGATAAAAATAAAAAGAAGAGCTAGACGCAGATGGCAACAATCGCGTGATCCGGCAGACAAAACTGTGCTAAATAGATTAACTCAGAATCTTAAAAGAAAAATTAAAGATCTTAAAAATGAAAATTTTGAAAAATATATAAAAAATTTATCAGCTAAAAGAGAAAATAACTACTCGTTGTGGAAAGCAACAAAGAGTACAAAAACCTCGATCTCTCAAATCCCGCCAATCAGAATGAAAAGCGGTGAATGGGCGAGAGATAATAAAAATAAAGCTGAAACATTCGCAGATCATCTTGAAGAAATTTTTTGTCCAGACGAGACAGATTCGGATGATCTCACTGAAGAAAATAATAATTGGCAAGAAAATGTTATATCACCATTTTCAGAGAGTGAAATAGTGGAACAAATTAAAAAACTCAGAGATAAAAAAGCTCCAGGTTTTGATCTAATTACATCGGAAGTCCTGAAAGAACTTCCGAAAAAAGCTATAACAATGCTAACACGCATTATAAACGCTGCTATAAGAATAAGGTATGTGCCGAATATGTGGAAAATAGCAGAGATAATTATGATACCAAAGCCAGGTAAGCCCATAAATGAGGTCAAATCCTACAGACCAATATCATTACTACCAATAGTATCAAAATTATTTGAAAAACTATTATTGATTCGAATGAGACCGATCATAGAAAATAGTAATCTGATTCCAAATTATCAATTTGGCTTTAGATCTAAGCACTCGACAATCGATCAAATTCATAGAATAACAGACATAATAGAAAAAGCTTTAGAGGAAAAGAAAGTATGCTCTACCATATTTCTGGATGTAGCCCAAGCTTTTGATAAAGTATGGCATCGAGGCTTAATAAATAAACTAAACAATATGTTACCTAAACAATACGTAGATATACTCTCATCATATCTAGAAAACAGACTATTCAGAATAAAACAAGACGAAGAGTATTCTACTATTAGAGATATTAAAACGGGTGTGCCTCAAGGTAGTATTCTGGGTCCCATACTGTATTTGCTCTACACCAATGATTTACCAGAAATGGAAAATATAACTGTAGCTACATTCGCTGACGATACTGCGTTGATGGCAGTAGGATCAAATATTGACGAGGCTACAATTAAATTGCAAAGAGCAAGCGACAAGCTATACCTCTGGACAAAGAAATGGAAAATTAAACTCAATGAGTTAAAATCAGTACATGTAAATTTTACAAATAAAAAATTAGAAAATCAACCACCATTGGTAAATCTGAATGGGGTCAATATACCCCAAGAAAACAATGCTAAATACCTAGGAATGACATTAGATGTCAAACTTAGATGGAAAGAGCACGTTAAAAAGAAAAAATTTGAGCTTGAAAATAAGTATAGAGAAATGTACTGGCTCTTAGGTCGTAATTCTAAATTACCTATACATAACAAGATTTTGTTATATAATCAGATACTCAAACCAATATGGTTGTACGGCATACAAATATGGGGATGTGCCAAACAAACACATGTACTTTGTATACAAAAATTCCAAAATAAAGTCTTGCGCAACATGGTAAATGCCCCCTGGTATGTTCGCAACAGTGATTTGCACAGAGATCTAAAAATTCCTTGCATAGAAAATGAAATAAAAAGATATGCAACAAAGCATATAGCTCGTCTGGAGGGACATGTTAACGTTGAGGCCACTCAATTGCTAGATAATCAAAATGATGTCAGAAGGCTTAAAAGAACTAAGCCACTAGATTTAATACGATAGAATTTCGTAAAATTTTTCTTTAAGAAAATCAAAATAGCAATAAATTAATGGTTAGTCCGTTGGACTAGTATTAATGGGAGGGGTGTGGTTTAGTCAGTAAAAATCTGGCACACAATGGAAGCTACGGGGCTCATTGTGTCTATGAAGATTCCCACCAATCCACGCAAAAAAAAAAAAAAAAAAAAAAAAAAAAAAAATATGAAATCGAAACTTTTTCGATGTCATATATTACAAGACCTACAAACGCTTTAGCTATAAATTGCTCTGGAACAAAATTATGAAGGTGGACAAATCGCTCATCGGCTCAATGGTTATTCCGGAAACCTAAATGTAGATTGTTTTCGTAGAAGCTGTTTGCAATCGTGTTTTAATAACTTATGGAATAGTTTGCCAATTGAATCCAAGAGATTAATTGGTCTATAACTGCTATAGTCAAGTTTTTGGGATTGTTAATTTTTTTAAAAAAACTATGGCATATATGTGCAGTTTTTTTTAACATTTAGATTTATTAATTAACTTATTACATAAAATCTAAAAACTTCACTTTGTAAGGACATTGCTCTATTTTTCATCATATAGAGGTTAATCCTTCTTCAAAAATTTATTGAAAAAAAAAAAATAAAATAAAATGGTGGATCTATAAATTTATGAACGTCATAATAACATTTAATATTATTTGTAACTCAACTTAGAGACACTTAACTAGAATCAATATCGATTGATAACAGTTATTATCTAAACGAATGTAATTTTTATAATACCTTTCATCAATTTTTTTTATCTTTAATATAAAGAAAATTTATTCAATTCAAAACAATTAATAATAATTTTACATTACAAACATTTATAAAACTTTCAAAGGGTGGGGAGAAATTGATTGAAAGTTTAACTGAAAATTGAATCAAATGGGCTGTTGAAAAATGCCGATAATGAATAATTTTTATTACAAGAACCAAAAAAAAATTACAGATGCTTACGATATTGATGATGATGATGATGATGATGATCATGGTGATAATATTAATGAAAATTCATTTTCCAAATTGGGATAAGGAAAAATTACCACTTTATGTTTTTACTGCTTTTCTGATGTGGGTTTTTTATTTTTGTTTGTATTTTTGTTTTGCGTGATGAAAATTGACTTATTACGTGTAATTTAACTTAATTTAATTCAAAGTTAATTAAAAAAAAAATTTAATTTATTTTTTGTATTGTTGCAGCGGAAAAATATAGACGTAGGTACTGAAGAAAAATTTCTTAATATCGTATTCGATTTTAGTTGTTGTTGTTATTATTGTGTTACTTATATTTAAATTTGCCACGTTCATTTTTCTGATACATCATATTATATGAACATTAATTATAGGAGTCAATAAAGTTTTAATGATATTTTAACATGGCATTTGTATAGTACTCTATCATTATCCTTTATACGTTATTATTTTAGAAAATGTTTTTGAGCTCTTTTAAATTACCATCATTTAAAATTCAACACCATTAATTATCCAATATCAAATTTTTATAAGATTCTGAACATCATGTTTTTTCTTTATTTTAAATTATATTTTTTTTTATATTACGATTATTAAACTTTCATCAAAAACTTTCGCCATTTTATAATTTTACAATAAAATAAATGACAGGTTGATATCAAATTGATAGCCAGACTTTTGCATTTTTATGGAATTACTTCAAAGAAAATTAATAAATTAAAGAAATTAAATGATTATATCCTTAAGGTGTTGATCAAAATTAATAGTTCGAAAGTATATGTTATTTTACTGAATTCATTTTTAGAAATTATTGTATAAACTATTTAAATTGTACCTATGTTAATGATAAAAGAATAATTTATAATTTACTGCATTAAATTAAAATTGGTAAATTAACTGAGATGATTATGAAAAACTTTTTTGTTCGCGTTAAACATTTGTGTTTATTAAATTATAATTTAAACTTTCCCTATAATTCCCCAGCAATATAACTCTTATCGCGGAAAGCAAAGTAGGAGATCTGATCAATCTTCTCAATCAGACAAGGTGATTGAGAGAATTATCCCATATAACAACTAATAACAACAAATAGGTCACTCGAGCCATGGTAACAAAAAGACATAATTAAATGCAAATTGGTTTTCCAGAAGCAACTGGAATGGCCACCTCTACCTACCTACCTGTACTAGAATTATTAAATTAATTTTGAAATATTTTTGTTCAATATGTCGTTAAGGCTTATGCAAATGAAAATTCTAACACTTTAATTAAAGTGATGTGTTGACTCGTTTACCTCCATATATTTTGTATGAAAAAAAATGATTATTATACATTGTTTGTACCTATATATAATATATTGTGAATATTCATATTTAGGTATGATAATATTCAGCCGTACCGGTGAATTCGATCGAATAAAAATCGAGTACTCGTTCGTAAATTCGTTCGTCAACCGGCGAATTCGATTCAAAAAAAAAATTCGAATATGTTTGATCGAAAATTTTCTCGTTCAAAATTTTATAACGAATTACGATTTTTGTTTTTGTGTTTGAAAGTGTTTTGTTTCGAAATAAGAAAAATATTTAAAAAAAATGTAAGTTAAAATTTTTATTATTTAGCTAATTAATTATTTATTTTGATTTGGGTCTAAATTTACTACAGATAAACAATTTGAATTGCTTATACACCTGCTAAAAAAATGAATTTGCCACGTTCATTGTTCTGATACATCACAATGGTTTAAAAAGGTGAAGATTCTAAACTGACAAAATTTTTGTGAGAAGAATATGCTAAAGACGAAAGTGTTTGACAAAAGAAAAAATAAAATTGGGATTATAAAGGATTAAAAAGTATGTTCATGTAGATCTTATTTTTAACTTTAGGTTTGAACTGATTATAAGTATAATTTAAAAAAAAAAACTTACATTATAATAAAATCAGGATTAGTTAAAAAACTGTTGGTAGACTATTCAAGCTAAAATCATCCTCCATGTTAGGGTTATAACATGTTGAGTGAGTTTTATTAATTTTGAGTTTGTGATTCATACACATAGAAAGTTTTATTAAATATGAAAAATTGTTTAAATGGATTTTTGATGGATTATTTAGTTCAACATCTATTATAGACTTGAAATACAACAGCAAAGTAGAATAGAACAGCAAGAAAATCAAATAAACTTGGATAACAGTACACAAGAAAATCAAACACAAATTAATAGCCGAAGTATTTCACTGGAGTCAATTTCATTCAGCAGAAATGACAGTAAAACTGCTTCAAGATCTTTCACAGAAAAGAAAACTTACATATATATTCTGTAAAATTCTTACAGATATCTATTAATAGCAATGTGTCAGAGTAAACTCAGTATTTAAAAAAATGTACCAACTAAAAGAAAAGAAATACGACGGTTTAAAAGAAATTGTAAAAGAAAAAAGTTTGCAAAGAGAAGAAAAAATGTTGGATAGAGAAGAAAAGCGAAAACTACAATAAGAAGTTATTAAAATAAAGCAAAAGAAAATGGTGATTAAAAAACATTGCTGGAAAAAGAGGGTCATATCTCTTTAACTTTACCCTTAAAAAAGCTATAAGTTCATGATTCTAATATAAAGTGATAAAACACATTTGTTAACTTGTAAGCTATAAGTTCATGATTCTAATTGTAAGTTATACAGCACATTTTTGTTTAATGAATTTAACTATTTTATTTAATGAAAACCCTATTACTAAAAATACCCTATACTATAAATTAAAAAAAAATATATATTTTTGCGTTTGTAGGAATTTGAGTTTATTTGACATAAAAGTGAAATGAGTACAAAATTAGTCTTTCGATCGAATTCGCCGTTAAGAAATTCTTATCGAATCGAATCGAGAAAATTCGAATAATTTTATATCGAATCGAATCCACCGGTACGGCTGATTATTATACATCTAAATATAAACTGGTACTCGCCCATTCCTCGAAATCAGAGGAAGTTTGGTAAAAAATCGTACTCAATTTATTTGTCAATTATTTTTTATCATTTCATATATACTTGGTAGGTAAGTACTATATCAATTTCTGTATATTGATTTATCTGAGACAACACCGCTTTATTATTATGTATATATTTATATTTATTTGAAAAAACAAAAAAAAAATTAACTTAATTCAGGCGGTGGGTTAGTTGCGGCAATTTGATAAATTTAAATTTTTTGTATGTTAAAATGACTTTTACATGAAATTAAAATTTCTGGTTGAACATGAAAAAAATTTGATAAAATATTTAATTTCGCTACGTTTCCTTTTAAATATATATCATTTGAAAGATTAATAATTAAAATCGGTTGTGAAATGGTTCAGATATTTGTTACATTTTTTATTTATGTAATAAATATAATGATTTATATTTGTATTTCTAAATTATAAAATATTAGAAAGGCGCTGAACAAAATTCTGTTCTAATTTTAGCCTAAAATTGAAAATATTTACATAAATTTGATTTTTATGGGTAGACAATGCGCATAAAGTCAAATATCGGAAAATATGGAAAACTGATTATTTACAATTGGCATGCTCTGGTAGGTCACATAATAGGTTTAAATTATTAAAACGTCTTATAAAGTTCGACAGTCACTGATCAAAGATATTTAAGAAATTATGAATGCTAACTTGGAGAAAGTATAGACCACTGGATTACATAACAGTCAATGGATAATTATACGGTTATAGAGGTCATTTTGCATAGTATATGCCAGCCAAGCCTAAGAAATATAGATAAATATTTTTTTAGTTTTAATGCCTATACGGATTGGCAGTATCATCATCACTAAGATGATAGTACACTACAGATAAGAGCATCACAACTAAGATGATTAATTAATACAGGAAAATCAACAAATGGAAAACGTCAAACGAATGTGAGTGGAAAAACGGTCTTGCATATTGAGAAAAAATGTAAATGGCCAGGTAGACAATAAAAAAAAACAATTAATTCACATAATTGCAATTGGCTCACGTGTTTGCATGTAGATCAGGTACCGCATAAAAAGAAAGTACAATTTTTTGAACAAATTGAGCATTTAAAACCATTTTCAAATTCAAGTTTTTAGTAATAGTTCTTGTAATCACGCATGTAGAAAAAAAAAATGCAGTGTTATCTGTGTAATTATATCTAATGAACTGTCTTTTGGGGTTGGATGAGTTTTGCTAGAAGTTAGTAATTTTCGTTTAATTTTTTTTTTGCATGGTAGGTAGTAGTTGCTATCAGCAATACGATGACATACTTACACCAGTAAGGTCCATTGTGATACCACGAAAGCTCCATTCGAATAAGAATATGCTATTTTGAGTTTATTCCAAAGTAGTGGAGGTGTGAGTCCAGAATGAAGGCTCCTAGATGGGGTTTCCTTTTTTGATAAATACCAGAACAGGTACAGAAAAGGTTTTGAGCAGTTTGCAATTCTTTTGATTTTGCAAAAGTCATTTGAGGGGAGTCCAAACTTTCCGGCATGTTAATCAATAAGACAATGACCCGTAATGACCCCAAACATAGTGTTGATGCCACACCTTTTCTAGAAATTCCGTGTTTTAAATAGACAATATGATTCATGGCCATACTATTTTTTTTATAACAATTATTGCCAATTTTTTACAATTAAATCAATTGAGATATTTTGCATAGAGTTTTGTTATCTTAACAGTCATAAAATTATGTGGCATAAACTAAATAGAAAACTACATCGATTGTATAATTTAAATGTTATCCTAATTAGTTTCAAGGAAAAATTATTTTTTATAAAGTATCAATTGTTCGGTTTTTTCGGAGAGAACAAAGTGAAGGACTTTGTCAAATTCAACGTACTAAAAGCTCTCAAAAACAACAAAAAAAAAACATTCATTCAATTTTGCCTTTACTACTTCAGATATCAAAATAAAAATTCCATTAAGAATTATTATTGAAAGATTAAATATTTTAATCTAAGCCAATTTGAACAATTTTATTTTTTTAAGTCGTCTAGCGAAGTAAGAAATAATTCAAAAAAAAAATTACAAACTATATGTCAATAATGAAAGTTGAATCCAGATTCTGATCTTCCCGTTAATAACTAGAAATGAAAGCAAAGATATTTCATACCTTTTCGTGATTAATTAAGTACGGTACTGCTATAATATCTACCATATTTCGAGCATTTATTGATATACATTTTTGACAGTAACACTGTTGTCCGAGTTGTGACAATGCTAGTCTAATCATTTAATATATATTTTTTTAAAGTAGGAAATAAACCTGCATGTTTTTAATTTGATCATTATTAATGCTGACAATGTAATGCCTCTAGGTTACATATTTTTCTTTCCACTAGCTAAGAATGAAAAATTGATATTATTGTATTAGATTAATGTCACAAAACACTACTATTTGATTAGAATTTAGGAGAATTACTGAAATTAATACTTTTTTAATATGGTTAATTTTTTATGTGTAAAATTAATACACACGTCATGTAATATCGATATTATGATACCAATATTCTAAAATTCTTTACAACATAATATAAAAAGTAGTATGACAGACAGAAACGTAGTATTCCTTATATTATGACAAGTAAAATGGAAGATAAAATTTTAATTGATTTTTACAATATTGTCAAATAAATGTTTTTAGTGTTAAAAATTAAAGACAGTAACTGATCTACTCGCCACCAGACTGCTCTAATGAACAAGATTGACGTCTTGATTCGTAATATTATGCCTTTGTTCATAATATCAATATCACGTTTATATTACAATATTATTAATTAATAATACTGATATTAGGTGACCCATATGTAGCGATATATATCTTGGTATCCGTGCTTAGAACTGAAGGACAATATAATTTCCTATAAGCACAAATTACTTGTTTATCTACTCATTAAATGTGGAAAATTACTGCTATTGCAAGGAACTAAGCCTTTTTGAATAGAATAGTTTCATTTTTTTTAATTTCTTACCCAGATTATACTCTCAATTATTTTTTTGTCATTTATTATATCCCAGTGACAAAGGGTACTGGACCAGGTCGAAAAAAAATAAAGCATTTTTTTGCTTCATAGGGAATCGAACCTGGGACCTTGCGGTTGAAGGGCGACGTTCTATCTGCTACAACACCCAGCGTGAAATGATACTAAGCTAATTTGATATACAATTATAATATTTTCTATAATTTTCTAGATAAAAGAAGAATAGTCTCAAATATAAATAAAAAACAGATAATTTCTATAAAATTTTATTCAAAATATATAATGGTATACAGGTACATCGTCACCATCGTTTTCAAAATAAAAAATTGATTTGCATTAATGATACATTATATGATAAAAATCCAAAATTTTGAAAATAAATAAATTATTACCAATTTAGGTGTCATCATTGTCCTGCAACCCCATCCGTGGGGCATAGGGCGGAGATTAATTTACTTCCGATTCTGTTATCTCGGTGTTCCGCTCGACACCCATGAAATATGCCGCACCCCCAAATCCGATATCCGGTTAACTACAACCGAGGCTGTAGGAGGATTCACCGTGATTTCATCGCGACTACCTTTTGAGGACCTACAGTTCGTTTTCTTGTTTCATGAAATGTTATCAGTTGGTTGACCCTTTGGCATTTTCTGAGATATAGGTGATAAAATCATAAGCTCAAACCTGACAGGTACGCCCGCACGTCGGATGGTCAGATACATCTTCTTATAGGCCGCTCATTGTGAGTACAGCCGCCTTTTGCAGCCGCTCCAACTAGGATGCAGACGCTGCATACATGGTTACGAAAAAGACCCTTAAATTTAAAATGTGAAAGTGGCTCAATTCCGGGCATGGATCTTCCGTCTTTGGTTGTTACCTCCGCAGTTGTCCGATACACGCCATGATTCCCCTCTCTTCTGTCCCCTACCCATCCTACTACACCGGGGTTAGAATCCGGTCGTTCGTCTGGATTGCTAGGGTTAACAGGGGTCACCACGTGAAGGCGAGAGTAGGAAAATAAGGTGGAAGGGGCTAAGTGGCGTAAGCTGGATACAACGACCATAAGACGCATCATTACCCCATTAAACCCCCAAAGAGATTTACGTTAGAAATTTTTTTTTTTTTTTTTTATTTAGAAATGCAAAGTTACATCCTCCTACTAGAATAGTTAAATCCTACACGATTTGTTTATTTTATGTTACTATTTGTAATTGTTCTATTGAGTGATTTCAATAAATTTTTCTAAAACATCTCAAAGTAACTAAAAATGTATAAAATTATTCCAGTTAATGTTTTTTACATCAACAAAATGTTTGAAAACCTCTCTTTTATAATTATAATTAAAAAACCAAAAATTATTACAAAAAATTCACGTTTCATACATTAAAATCCATCCTGTTTCAAAAAGACTATAAAACATGAATTGAAAATTATTAAAATCTAGAGCGAAAAGAAAAGAAAGATCATAGTGGTCCTTAATTATCGTTTTTTTACTCTGAAAATTGTTTTTTTCGACATTTTTTTTGTTATTGTTGTTTTAGGTTTTAGTTTGAAATTTAAAATTAAAAAAGAATAGCAGAATTCAAAATTAAACTTCAAAACCTCAAAAACCAATTATTTTTCTGTTGAGGTATACCTACATCGTATTAAAAAACAAACAAAAATAATGAAAATTTCTATACAAAAAAAAAAAATAGGGACGATTCATTCTAACACGTTCAGATCGTGTTGCGGTAAGTTTTCAATATGGTAATAATTATTATCTATAACAGAATAAAATTAAAAAAAGAACCTGAACAAAAAATAAAATTGAGAGGAAACATATTTCAAATTTGTTTCGATCTTCGAAATGAATCGCAAATTAAACAAAAAAAAAAAAAAAAAATTGAATAACATCAAAGATCTACAGATACAAGAATGTATTTTTAAAATTATTTTAATATCAGTTTTACATAATATAATGTATAGCTATTATGTATACAAAATGGGGTGTAATTGATAATAACCAATTTACCATAAATTGACTGGTTTTTATTAACAGTTAAATAATAATATGGTTTGGTATCAGACTATCAGTATTCAGCAAAAAAAAAAAAACAAAAAAAACAAAAGTATAAAACAGAAACTCCCTAATATAAAATTCATAAAATTATGAAAATGTTGTTTAAAATGAATTTCGAACCTAGTTATTACATCAATTGTATATTAAGGAGATCAATACTTAAATAGGTTCACTGATACCTTAAGCAACGTATCATAAAAAAAATAAACAATTATTGATTTGTAATTGTTTACGTATATATATTATATACATATATTATGTACATGCAACTACATAAAGGTATCCTGTTTCTTGAATTATTATAATTAATATGTTATTATTTTATGACAAGTTGTAATCGAATTAAATGTGAAATTCCGAAAAAGAGATATCAACTTTCAAATTTATTTTAATAATTAAATTGAACATTTCTTCAGTAATTGGAAATAATTTCGACGAATTCGATAGCTTTGTAGAGTTATGTCCGCTCTCAGAATTCCTCTTCCTACAATCGTTCTAGAAAATATACTAAGAACTGCTTGGTGAAAAAAGAAAGGGAAAACTTGGCGTCTCCCCGATGTCAGTGAGAACACCCAGCAATACCAGAAGGTAAATACAATACCACAATCATCATCATAATAGGAGAGCTGGTAGTAATTATTTTTACGTTGGAAAAATTTAATAGTTCAATGATTAATAAAAATGAAAAATTAACACCGGTTCAGAAACTGCAGTATTTAAAAATGTAAGTAAGAGGGTAGTTTTATTACGGCAGCTAAATGTAGCAGACAATAACTATGAGGTAGCCTGAAAGGCTTTGAAAGACAAATACAATAACAAATGAGTTCTCGTACATGCTCAGATTGGCACTATTATCATAAGGATGTTGGATAAGTGTCTAAAGTGGAAGAGTCTACAACAAAAATGAAGTCTCTATTGGATGGAGCCAATGAATATCTCCAAGCTATTAAAAATTTAAAGATCGACGTCACATGTTGAAATCTATTGATGGTATACATCAATGTTCAGAAACTATCTGAAGAAACACATATACCATTGGATATACTATATGTTCAAAGATACCACATATTCACATATTCATATTCACAAAAATGAGTTGCATAAGATGTCAAGTGTCACACAGCTTACGCGCAATTGTCCTATATTTTTAAAATTGAATCCAACAAAGCGATTGGATTTAATAAATAAAAATTGAATATGCAACTAAAGTTAGAATATTCCGATGTTGTATGAAATCCAACTTGATATTTAAGGCAGTGAAATTTGGCTAACATCAAAGACCCTCAACCAAAAATTACAAGTTTTGATTAATAAATTTAGAAGGACAATATTTCAAATATATTGGCAAAACCAACAAGCAACAAGGGTCTCTGGATACTAACCGGGGAAGAACCCATATCGAAACAAATCGGAAGAAGAAAATGGATATAGATAGGTTATACACTCAAAAAGTTGTAAAATAACATTGGCTTAATGAGTCTAGAATGGAATCCACAAGGTACAAGAAGATCCGGTTGTTCAATGAACAGCTGAAGGAGAACCGTGCAACAAAAGGTAGAAAAAGCGTAAATAACGTATAAGCAAGCGAAAACAACATCTATTAAACAAATATGTTAGGACTGTCAAGGTCAAGCCCTATGTTCTAAAGAGGAGCAAAAAAAAGAAAAAGAAAAATGTAGTGCAATAAAATACTGTATCACTTTGAGAACTTACAATAAAATGTAATTGAGGAATAAACCTGTTCGGTTTCAAAGTTAAAAGTTTATAATTTTAAAAAGAAATTGTTGATTAATATATTGATTTGGAAAAAAAAATTTCGACAACAATTTCGTTGAAATATTTAACAATATTATTTTCTAAATTATATCAACATAATGCATAAGATTTTTAGGAGACCTAACTAAAACAGCGTTATCATATTCTTTAAATTTTGTGATTTGTAAATAGATGTTGTCCTCAGTATTATTTTATACACGTTTACCAATATAATAAATTTTTAGGTTTACTATAATTTAATATAATTAAAAAAAAAAATAATAATGTTTGTAGCTCCAAATTATTACTGACAAAAATGTTATTAATATTTTATATTATTGTAATGTAATTATAATTTAATATTTTTAATAGGTATATTTATATACGAAAATAATAATGTTTAAAACAAAAATATTAAAATAATGAAAGATCAATTCATCATCGTATGAGGGAACAAACTAAATTTGAACAAAGATTTTTTGCCACTTTGCTTCATATAAATAATGGGAACGCAGATAATTACAAAGAATAAAGGGTACGCAAATTTTTTTTACAGTATAAAGCAAAAGGCAGACATTGGTTTTGTACCTTTTCTCTCTCATAATAAATTTGGTATACGATAAGTAAATATAAATTTTACCTCTTTTAACTAATGATAGTTTGCTTGTTTTGGTTATTGAGCTAAGCCATTTAAAAAATTACTGTTTTAATTTAAATTTCTGTATGGTTGTATAAAAAACAATATTGGTACCTATGTAAGTCTAAATATATAAAAAAAAATTGTTGTTTCCTACATAATATCAAAATATGTATGTACCTATTTAGTAAAAGTTATAATTTTTGGAAATAAAAAAGTGATTGATATTAAAATTTTATTTTTAAAATACTGTTAATTTTCTTTTTAGTTAATAATTAAAGCTTTAATTAAAAAATTGAATTAAAATTTACTTATTTATATTTTAAATTTATATATTGTATTGTTATGTTATATATTTTAAATTTTTATTTTTTTATCTTTTCTTTATTTTATAAGTTGAAAAATTTTAAAATTAAAATTTACCTACATAACATATCTTAAATTTTTAAAAATAATACATAAAAAAGTGTTCGATAAATAAAAATAATACATATAAAATACTTTTAATTTTGTTTTTAGTCTTTTAATATATTTAGTCTTTTACAGTTTTTTTTTAATTCGCTAACTACTTTTTTAAAAAATTCAATTAAAAATTACATATTTTAATATATTATATTTAAGTCTTTTTTATATTGTTTATAAAACAACATCGATGCGGTTTTTACACGATATTTACATAAATTCCAATAAAAAAGTTTTGTTTCCTACTTCAGTTACCATAAGCATATTTTATCTTTTTTAGAATATAATGAAAATTGTCTAATTTAATCGATCCTCAGATCTCAATATCAATCGTCTGCATTTAAATGTTGTTTCACTTACTACCGCCAGTCCCATGACTGGACTTTTTTTTTTTTTTTTTGTAATAGTTATGTTAAAGTAAAGGGGAACTGTAAAACAACAGAGTCTAATTATTAAACAAAAATCGTGCACTGCCCGCCCCATAAATTATGTAGTGTCTCTACTACTACACAATAATAATATATGACAGGTAAAAATGAAAAGTAACACCATTGCGTGTCTTTTAAGTGGAGCATTGATGAAGACCCATGTTTCAAAAGAAACAAAACAAAAAAAAGAAGTAATATGAAGTCTTGATAAGAAAAATTACAAAGCAAAATGCAATGCATCTTCAAACTAAAAGGAAAAAAAGAAAACAAAGAAAAACAAAAAATGTTACAACGAGTTAATAAAAATAGCAACACAGCAACATACAAAAAAAAACTGAAAATGTTTTTTATAATGCGTGCGTTGAATACTTAATAGCATGGAAAGATAATGTTGATAATTTGACGGAATGTTGACGTTTATAATGAAAACTTTTTTCTTTCTTTAATTTTTTTTTTGTTTTTTTAAATTGCGTTTCAAGCGTTGTTGTTTGCACCAAGTTTTTATTCTTTTGCACTCTTGTCTTGATGGAAAATTATTTATGATTTTTTGTAATGCAAACTTAATTTTAAATTGTTTGAACTTTTTAATTTTGTTATATTTTATAAATAAAATTGTGTATTTGTTTTTATATATATATATATATATATATGTCTACATATATATATGCATTATATACATATTCATTTATATCAATAAGATATAACACTGAGAGTTTACTTAAAGTGAAAAAACACAAAAAAAATTAATTTATTAAGTGGCTCTATTCTAAGTAACATTTGATCATATTTGGTATAATTGCACTGATATATGTATAGATTGTAGAAATCAATTTACATTATTTTGAATAATCGAAGAACTTATTTGTAATTTATGAAAGGTTGAAAATAATTGAATTTTTATTCCGTCTCCCAGAAAATTTCACTACGAAATTAATGCATTGTGAAATCTTTTAACTGCTCATTAGACAAATTTTTTCCCAATTTAATATTTTCTCGTATTGTGTAAGACATGTTTAGTTTCGAAAATTAAAGAGTTAATTTTTTTTAAATAGAATTCGACATAATATATGGCGGAAACCGTCTTTCATAGCATATGGAAATTCAACGCAAATTGACAAATTATGCTAACAATCAGACATACCAAGTTCTAGATAGCAGTGCAAAACAAAATAGCAAATTCGAAATAAAAACAAAACTAAGTAAATCTGGATGCTGGATTGCTGGTCAACAACAATTTTCAATCTTATGATTCAAAGAATTAGTCAGAGGTGGACATATATTTATAAGATCATCCATAATAACCTATATTATGCTTACGATATTGCAATTTCACATCCTCTGACAAATTAAAAGAAATATTTCTGATTATAGAAAAATAAGTTGCTACTGTAGGATTAAAAATTAATGAGAGTTAAACAAAATATAACAGGATGCTCAGAAACAAGATTCTCCAGATATAATAACGAATACTAGAATTTTGATGGAGTAAGCAGTTTTGTGTATCTAGGTGCTTTAATATATAAAAAAAATTACATGCATTTGATAATTAAAGCCAAGCAGTCAAAAATGCTTCTACGCATAATATAATGGCTTAAAATTTGGAACCGGACAATAAAATTAGGAATGTGCAATACAATAATACAACTGGTCTTAATCTATATAGCTGGGAAGCAACAATCATAAACGAAAATCAATTAAAAATATTGGAAAGAAGTTTACATTGAGAAAAATATTTGGTACCAAAATAAATGACGATAACGAGTACTAGAAACACTAAGTGATGCACACAATATTATAAAATTTATTAAAGCCAAAAGACTAAGATGAGCAGAATTTGTGGTGAGGATAAATGAATAAAGAATAAAAAAATAATATTAGACGCAACATCGTACAATACTATACAGCAAGAAGTAGACCAGTATCAAGATGGCTGAACGAAATTGAGAATAATTAAGTCGAAATATTGCAGTTAACGAATGGAAGACAGTTGCAAAAGATATAACAGAATGGAGGAATGTTGTAAACGAGGTTCAGGTGCATCCTGAGATATAGAACCAAATGAATATTGAACTACGATTGAACTCTATTTATTACAGTCAAATTCAAATTTAACTTTTACTTGCTTGAAATATATTTTCTGTTTAGGGCCTGAAATTTCGAACTTTTTATTATAAAAAATTAATAATCATTTAAATTTCTTCTCTAATTTAATATCTAAAATATTTTTAATTTTTTATTTTGAATTGTTTGATTAATTAAAATTGGAGATATCTAACTATCAACACTATTATTAGATTAATCTGAGCTTAATTACGACCTGTGCCACCGCATACAAAAGGACAGTGTCCTGTGATATATCAGAAATCATATCAGTTTTTTTTACATAATTATGATCTTATTTAAAGGATAATATGATTTAACCAGTTAAACTATCAAATTTAAAAAATATTTTATATTGTAATAGACTTTGGAAATTATCCAAGATGGTATTAATTTCGTTGATTTGCCGAATGCAAATAGTGTTTGTAGATTCGAGTGTGCAGAATTAACCCATCGCATCTTGTTTTCGCATCCATGCATCAATGCCATAATGTTTCCGTTTCAGTTCAATATGTCCTAACTTTCATCTTGGCTTAAATAAAAACCAGCACATGTTTTTGCACCAAAACTCGTATTAAAATATTAAAAAATACAACCAATATACAATGATAAATAATATTTTTGAAATTTTATTAAATTTTTATTACAAAATATACTAATCTTCCGTAAATAAATTAAATATTCTTCTAAATAACTTCACTTTATTAGTAATATAGAAGACAGGAGCATTCAGGTCTAATATATAAGTATACTTAGGTCTAATATATATATATACTTTCAGGTCTAATATATAAGTATAAACCTACTTATATATGCCCGATTTTCATATACAACACATCAATAAAATTAATTGCATTTTATATACTAAACAACGTTTGTTTGCGGATGGGTGTGTGTATGAAAAATGTAATTGCTATCATTTCATTTTGTTGTCTTATTCCTAATAACATTTTGCTTAAATATATATATATATATATATAATATATAAATATATATATATATAAGAAACTACAAAAATTTATTACACTTAAAGTCATTTACATTGGATTGCATTACAATAAATTGTGGATCGCGGTGATTCATTTCATTCTGCTGGTATTGGGTAGTAGTATATTTGCATGTAATCTAGAATGTAAAATATAATCAAGTGATAACGGAAAATTTACAAATTGTTTTCAATTAAGTATTTTTGTAACTGCTCTTTATGAATTTTAGTTCAAAAGTAGTGTTAAAAATTCACTATGCAATTTATGTGAATGACATTTTGTAAATGGTAATATAAAATTCAGAATGATAAGAATATTGTGAGTAAATGAAAATTCATAAAAATTAACTATTAGAAATGCTGTCTGTCTGTTTGTGATATTTTTCTTCTACCGATGCATTAACGTTTCGGATGTTCGCAATTAATTTACTGATTTTGTGAATAATGTCCTTGAATTAATCTCTAATTTATATTGTTTTGATCAACTCATCGACACTAAGTTTTTTTCCACTCACTGTGGAATATTTCTTAACTATGACATTTTTTTCTTACGATAAATCTAAAATATAGACTTCCTGTAGTAATGTCGTAAGCTACAATATTGCCATTATTGTGTTTAGTTAAATGTTGCAATTATTAGTTATAAGATTATTATAAGATATGATTTCAATCAAATTTGTGTTAAATCAATAACGTAACACACATGTTCTCTATAGTACAGTAAAGTATGGCGAATTTATATATACTACAACTAGAATGTTTTTCGAGCATTTATTTATCAAAATACTGAGCTATATCAACTTATCAAATATGGAAAACTATTGCTATTGTCTGTAACTAAGCCTTTTTAAAAAGTGTAGCTAGCCCCGTTTTATTTAAGTTGTTACCAGATTATATTCTCAATTATTTTTTGTCATTTATTTTATCCCAATGACTGGATCAGGTCGAAAAACCCATAAAGTATTTATTTTTTTTTGCTTCATCGGGAATCGAATCTGGGACCTTTCTTTACGTATTACTCCACATGCTTTTATTCCGTGTTGGTAACACTGAATATTCAAAATTTGATTATTACAGTATTATAAAGTAACCAAGTTCTACTGATTCAAATGAAACCACTCTCGAAATACTATTGTTGCTTAATTTAAATTGCACAAGAAATTGTTATTTAATTTAACTTGGCTTATTATCCTGTCAAGCAGAATACTTAATTTTTATGTTCTTGACAGTAATTTAGGTGTAAAATTACCTTTCCGCTTAACTGCTTAATTAAGTATGATGCTGCAAGCTTATACTATAACATCTACAAGGTTTTTTTCCAGTATTTATTTATTAAGTTTCTGGCTTTATCATTTCATTAAATGGGGAAAACTACTACTATTATACTAAGCGTTCTTAAATAGCGTAGTTTCATTTTATTCAACTTACTACTTGATTAGAACTACTTATTTTTTGTCATTTATTTTATCTCAATGATAAAGGGTACAGGACGAGGTCGAAAAATCTATACAGCATTTGTTTTGCTTCGTCGGGAATCGAAGGTGGGATATTTCAGCTGAAAGGCACACACTCTACAATTGTGTGTATGTAAGAACCACTCCTAAAATTGTTCCTTAATTGTGGTCTATGAACACCTATTAATACTTTATATGGATCTGAAAGTGAATTATTCACTTTCGTCCTCTGTACTAAGGGGTTTTCCAATAGGGATGATATGATTTTGAAGGGACGTTTCGGCCATTTGTAATATGTCATGATCTGTAATTTTGTTTCATTGAATTCAGTAATGTGAATTTGCTGATTTTGCCTTGGAACAACTTGAAAACGATAACGATTTTTTTAAGAAAATCATCTTCTCCGATGAGGCTCACTTTCATCTGAGTGGTGCGGTAAATAAATAAAACTGTCGATTCTGGTGTGGAGAAAATCAACAAATTATTCATGAACAGAAAATTGAAGAATTTGGTGTGGTGTTTGGTCTGGTGAAATCATCGGTCCGTACTTCTTTCGAAATGACGCTGGTAACATCGTTACTGTCAATGGAGAACAATATAGATCGATGATAACCAACTTTTTATGGCCGAAATTTGAAGAAATTGATTTTAATAACATTTGGTTCCAACAAGACGAGGCTACGTGCAACAAGTGCAACAATTGAATTATTGCGAGAAAAGTTTGGAGATTCGGCAATTTCAAGAAATTATGATATTGAATGGCTTCCAAGAAGTTGTGATTTAACACCATTCGACTATTTCTTGTGGGGTTATTTGAAGTCATTGGTCTTTAGCAATAAACCATACGCTCTTCAAGCTTTATAAGTCAATATTGAACGTGCTATTTATGACATACGACTGGATTTAGTGAAAAAAGTGCTCGAAAACTGGGTTCATCGAATTCGTTCCTGCAGAAGAAGTTGTGGAACCCATTTGAATGACGTTTTATTCATAACGTAATTGTTTCGGTTGCATTTCACATTAAATAAAAAACATTTGAATTACCTTAACAATTGGTGTATTTTTTTTTAAAAAGAAATTATATCACTCTTATTGGAAAACCCTTTATATCCTTTAAATGTGATTCAAACCATCTTAATTGCATTTTCAGTATATAATTGTTTGTTATCAAGGTGTCGTGTTTCACCGTTCCAAAGGCTTTCCGAAGATCAAGAAAACTGCTATTATAACTTTTTTTTATCAATCGCTTTATTAACTACATTTAATATTGACTCACAGCTAAATGGGGAATCCAGATTGTTGCTAATAATATCAGATTATGTTTATATAAATACACTTTCACTTCCAGTGTATATACAAACTTTGGAAATATCTTCGCTTCTGTTGTTATCATAATCACAGGACCAAATTCACTTAATTTATTATTACTTAAAAACATATTTTCAGATTTGACTTCTAGTATTTATTATAAATGAAAAACCGTTAATATTCCAAAGTTATTACCTTCTAAGACATCCGAATCCCAATTTAAAAATCGATTAAATTTGTATATATATATTTTCTATACAAAACACAAATTAACATCGATTAAAATATTTTAGTGTCACAGCCGATAAACATTGTCTACATTTTTTTTTAAATAAACATTTTCAAATCATTTCAAATGGCTATATTTTTTTGTTATCTCGCACGTATAAAATTTCAAGGACTTTTTATTAAAGATTTTAATGAAAAGAAAATTTACTACATTGATTCGTGTCGCAAATTCAATACTAGAGAACACTACACATCACATTACTAAAAACTTAAGTGCCAACATGTAATTTACTCTTTAATACACACTATAAAATTGAAATTTGTTGCATTGCATTCGTATCGAATTCAAGTGGATACCTAGTTGCTAGTTGTATTGTGTGATTTTTAGTAAATATATACTTGATACATAGTTGATAATATGATATTTATGTATATATATAAGCATATGTATATTTATTAACAGTAAATAACATTGCACAATTTCTAACTAAACTAAGTAATAGGATTGAATACAATATTGTAGTTAAGAGTTTCTTATACCATAGATGGCTACATAAAGTAAGTATTTTATATTGGATATATTGAACATTGCTTTTGTTCGTATGTTTAACTAATGATAATATTTTGTTGCTGGTGATATTGTGTACTGTTTTTTTTTGTTATAATATTCGCAATCTTGTATGTACATAAAAAAAATATTTGGTTTTTCATGGCGAATTTTCTTCTTTTTTGTTTTTTGTCTATTTTAAGTTTATGCTATAAAATATGGTTAGTTTATGAGTTAAAATAATTGCTTTATTAGTGTTAAAATGACATTTATGTGAAGCAACAATCAACTTGTAATGAAAATTGCGCACATAAAACTTAAAATGGCAGTACAGGAGTGTATGTGCATGTACATTTTTTTTTTGTTTTAGTTTTTTTTTTTTTTTTTAAATTGTTAATGTTCGTTTGTTATCGTTGCGTACAATGAATGACAGTTTAATGATTTAGGATATTTTTGATTAACTTTTTTTGTTTTTATTACTATAAAATCCGTATATTAAAATGTCATTGAAGTTAATTTTTTTTGTGTAAGTGGTGTTGTTTGAATATTCTGATTTATTCTCCATTATTTATTATTATTATTGTTTTTATATTAAGAATAATAAATTTTTTAACAAGAAATTATGACACTATAATTTATTGAATAGCATATAAAATTTATGTCAGCTAAGCTTATAAAATAGGTAGTTTAAATAAAAAAAAAAAAAAAAATAATAAAAACAAAACTACCGCGAAATATTATTTAAAATTTATTGTTATTAATGGAATGGGAAAATCTTTGTGTAGTTATTAGAAGGAAAAAATATATGTTTTCTATATTTTAATTGCAGAAATTAATAGAGTAATAAACTTACAAAAAAGAAGAATAATATTTTAAAATGAAGAGAAATTTATTTTTAAAAGACTTGGACGTAATTATAGCGGGAAAAAAATTGAGAAGAAGTTTAAACCAATTTTAATTAAGAATTGAAAACCAATTCCAATTTAAAAGATGAGTAAATAAAATTATTAAACCCAGGAACGCATATTGGTTCATTAAACTCGTAATTGAAGTTGTTCATATTTTTTCGAAACCAACCAGAGCGGGAGAAATAACTTAGTGAGTCTTATTCAAGTCTTACAAATATGAATTAAAATGATTGTTGATTTAAGTATACATATAACAAATAATAATAATGCGGGATCTTCAAGACATACTTTACCATATTTGTAGGACCAAAATATAATACAATTACGGAAACAGTTTTTATAGAAAACACACATATTTTACAGTGTAATATAAGAGACAAAAATGAATTAGAAAAATTGTGGCAAAGTGTGTCTTTTCTAAAATTGGAAATTATTGTATTTTTGATGCCATGTTTAATACATCGCCATAACGCGCTTTGTCCCTAATTTATTCAATACTAAAAATCAACATTTATTTCAAATCGCACCCTTTTCCAAAAGGCTTCAATATCAAAACTGGCCTTTTCTCTCATATGTAATTTTTATATCAAAATGTACCTATTCCAATGCAAAATTTTATTACTTTTCTCCAAAACTAGTCATTTCCAAAAAGGCAGAAAAAATTACATTTTAAATGTACCAAACTAAAAACAGAAATGAGTTTATTTAGTAATAGTGTTATTTATTATACTCAACTTAACAAATATTTAGTGTTCCTTTTTTTTTGTATTTAATTGTTTTTAGGTACAGTGCCAAAAAGTTACCAGAGATAATTAAGTGCAGCCACAAGGAAAATTCATACAAGTGCAACAACATCATTAAAAGAGAGATTTTTAAATTTTTCAAACACTTTTACAAACAAAAAGACAAAATAAGACAAGGCTAATTTCTACTAAATTATTGTTTACCACAGCCAACAAAAAGGCACGATCCAAATAATGGAGGATCGTGAAAAAATATTTCTGTTAATTATTTTATGCACAAAGAATCTGGAAATTGTTTAAGAGTATGTCACAAGTACACTTCATGTATCAAAAGATAGAATTCAACCGCTGTGGAAACGGCATTTAGAAACAGGCGAAGTACCTATTGAAAATAGAGGAGGAGATCGTAACAAAAAAAATAAAATAAGAAAACAAGATATTATAAATTTTATTAAAACTTATAAGGTAATTGAAATTCATTAAAATTACTAAAAAACAATATTTACCAAACGAGCTCATCATAAATAAAATGTGGCGACACTATAATAACCAAAGACCAGATTGACAAGTAAAAAATTGTTGTTTTAGAAATATTTTTAATAGGAACAAATGACTTGGTGCAGAAAAAGAAAATACGCTTGATTGCCAAAAAAACATAGTGTTACCTAAAGCACCAGATCAGTCATCATAAAGAATAATCATAAAGAAAAGTACTATAAAATTTATTCAGAGCATTGAACTATAATATAGCTTGGAAGCACAAATTGTCCGGTACTTAATTGGAAATCAGAATGTTCTCGTATCATCAAACACCCAGGTACATCGCACTTTAAATTTAATCCCATAAAGCGGTTCATTTTGGAATAGGAATAGCACATTTGGATTTCGTATTCGCGGAATCTTTTCTAATCTATTTTTGCCAGTTGAAAAAAAATTAAATCGAGAGAAGTTTTGTTTTATTTTAAAGAGATCTCGAACTATTTAAATTTTAGATTAATAAATAATGAACAAATAGTTTTCTATAATAATAAATAAAAAATGTAGAAAAAATAAAGAGTAAATGGAAAAGAAATAAATGTCGAAAGAAATATTTTATAATTTTTTAGTTTTTATAACTACATTTTTGATATTTTGGAAATGTCATTTTGGTTGATAGATATTCTAAATAAAAAAAAACTTCGATTCTCAACAAAAAATATTTCGTATTGGGCGTATAAGAACAGAGAGCCTTAAACCGAGTACAAGTATGTTTGTTCTGAACGTTCTGAGTTAACAAAAAATACGATAGAGCTTGAATAATTTTTTTATTAAATTTTTTGCAAATCTGTTTTGACAGTTCATGAGCTGCTCTGAACTAAAAAAAAATAGCCTATCTATTATAAAAAATATTTGACACAACCTCAAAAAGAAAATGATATTTTGTTTTACTTTTATCAAATGTGTGAAAGAGATTAAAAAAATTATGATCTTTTGAAAGATATTCAGTCATTCTTTGATCTAGTCAGAACAAGGTATAAAATAAGGCTACCTATTGTAAAAGTAATTTTCTGGTATTCCTTTTGAAAAATATCTTTGAAGTGATAAACAAGTTTATACTATCAAGACTTGAAGCTATGCTTTGCAGAATAACTTATCCGCAAAAATATTTTTTCAGAGAAAAATAAAATAATTGTCGTGAGGTTAATGCCGGTTTGTATTAGAATCTTTTAGCCGATAAATTGGAGTTTAGAAAGGGAGGAGTATAGTATATCATTTGTGTGAACAAGAGAGTAAAATTTTAATACCTATTTTTATATATCAAAATCGAAATGTCCTTTTTATACATAAAACGCCATCGTAGTGCACGAAATCCTCACAAACAATTTTTTGTGTAAGTATACATTTATAAGATAATATATAGTATAAGCACCCTAGCAGCTTTCATTAAATTTGAGACAATTTAGTAAAACAGAACAAAGAAACTAATAAACAAACAGAGATAAATCTATATTATAATACACAAGAGCACGATTTTGCAGGCCCACTTTTCGTCGTTTTTCGTGTACTTCGTTTTTTTTTTATTTATTTATAGTATTTGGTTTTTCGCACTTTTAGTAGGAAAAAAAATTTATTAGTAAGATAGTATTATTAATATAGGGTTTAATATCACAAATTTTTGTGAGTTCGGTTCTCTTTTAATTCAGATTTTTTTTTTTTTTTATTAAACCAATATTTTTTTTTATTATTATGTATTATAATAATAATTTTTATAAGATAATATAATTAATAACAAAAAACAAGATTTTCTTAATAAAAAAAAAGTAATTTTTAATTATTATTTCAACAAAATACGAACCCGTTTAGTTTAAAATAAATCTAAGCATACAAATTATGTATACTTGGAATGTATTCACAGTTGACAGTTTTGACACTATGATGTATCATGTAGATATTTGCATAGTATTATATATGTTACACAAAGAAGGCCATGTGGGGAATATATTATATTATAATACACAAGATGAATGACGTGAAAATTTAGCAAGTTCTTGGTGCTGTATACTTAAAACATTTCAAATATTTCCACCAAATATTGACGGTTATTTCCAAGTTGAGCGCCATCTATACTCCAAGAGAAATTTCAATTAAGGGAAATTTTTAAAAATGCTTCATAAAAACTCTGTCATTTTAAATAAACACACAAAGTTATAGAAAAAAGTACAAAAACAAAAACACAAACAAAAATTGAAAACAAAACAGGAAAACAAAAATCAAATCAGATTATACTCTTCAAAAATTATATAACAAATGTTAGTTCATTTGCTTCTTCTATCATTAAAAAAAATATATGCAGTAAGACACGGTTATGGTCATTCGCTAAATTTAAGTAATATTTCTGACTATAACCTTTTTGCGATTATAGACGTAGTCAAAAACAATTGCATCTTTATAAACAAAATCAAATTTAATAAAATATCTTTCGAATAACAATTTTAAACTTTATTGTATTCATATATATCAATTCTGTTATGTAATCATAAAATATACATATTTGTAATAAAGAACAGAAAAAAACTATGTATATATCAGTGTTTTAATAAAATAATTCACTGTTTTTCACGTATTGCTATAACAGAATTTTGACTACAAACGTTTTTGTCTATAAACGAATTAAAATATATCGATCTACTATTTTGAGAGTAATGAGAATTTATTGTGTTAAGTTATATATATTGAAATTAGGGTTAATTTCGTCATAAAGTATAAGGTATTATACTATAATTTCATTATGAAGTATAAATATTCAATAATCAAGCGATTCAGAAAACCACTGCGATAACAATTATACCAAAACAAATATTTCTTTTTACATAAAATTGTGTTTGAAAGAACTACTTCTGTGCAATTGCACAGGGGATCCGCTAGTATAAATATAAATATGAAAGGTAAAAGAATATGAAGAAAGTACAATATGTAATGAATATGTAGACGAACATGGTATGATTAAAATAGCACTAAATATTGAATAGCCTCCAAGGACAGGGCACAGGCCAAGCTTTAAAATCAATTACAAAAGAGAATATACTCGGGATATCAACAGCAATTATTAAGAGAAAAGAAGAGAATAAGAAATTAGAGCTTTAGTGATTTGATAAAAAAAATTATCGACAGTGGGTTGTTCTATGTAGTTGTAACTGCTCTATCATATCTATTGTACTTTTGATAAGATTTAATCATAATTAAATTTTAAGAAACGTTTATTATTTTTATAAAATAATGAATTCTCAAATTAAAAACATCAGCAAATTAATAATTGAAAACCAATATGTTTGAGTTTAATTGTTCAATAAATATCATAATTCAGGCTCTTTAGGTTGGAGTTCAACTTATTAAAAACAAACGATTCGATTACTATAGAAATACATTAAAATTTACCGGTACAAAAAGAATAAAATAAAAAAAAAACAAAATGGGTATTCACGTTTCTTTTTTTTTTTACATCTCGACAAGTTGAATTTGTTAAATTTAAATATTCAATAGTATTTTTCTAGGGTACAATTTCCTCAGCATTTCCCAACATTTACTTAAAAAATTTCCTGGGTTGAAAAAAAATCAAAAAATGTTTAAGAACTAAAATAAAAGAAAAAAACTAAATTTGTATAGAAATACAAAACAGAAGCAGAACAAAGCAGAACAAAAAAGATAAAGCGAAAGTCCAACAAAAAATAGCACAAAATGGAAAAGCTTAAACTGTTGGAATATACCCAAGAATCACTTTAATCTATTTAAGGCTCTATAGTAGTTTGTATAGAATACAAATTTCACAATAATTTTGTCTAATGTAACTGTGAGTTAGAAGTTCGAAGTTTCGAAGTTAGAACATTAGAAGGTTAATAGAGATAAATATAGTATTTTTAGAACTATTTTAGAACAAATTAACTAGCAGATAAGCAGTTAGAGACCTGTTAAAGAGCAAGATATTATTTTTATTAATTTCGTTGCTAATTCGATCTATGTATGTACAAATATTTAATTAGTATTTGGATACTTTTATGGAGGTAATAATGTTCTTTAGGGTCAAAAAACTTCAATTTAATTCCAATTTTCAAAATCAAAGAACATAGAAATTGGGTGGTGGTATGTAATTTTTTCTGTACTTCATCAGTAGTGTCATCAACACCTTTTCTTTTAAAAATTAAAATGTAAAGTATACATACATTTATATACAAAGTATATACGTAAGAAGACATAATTAGCTCACTCTATTTGATATACACACAACTCTATTGCAAAAAACTTAGTCTTTTAAGCTTGTCACAATAAAAAATGTTGTGTATGAATTTACTAGCTATAATTTTTTTGTTTTTATCTCTTATCTACTGCGATTTTATGGGCAAAATGATGGGCAATCGTCGTAGCAAACACTAGCGAACTTAAGACACAAACAAAATGAAGATGAACAACTTTTTTTATAACAAAGTGATATAACTATTTCTCAACATTTCTATAGCAGCTCAATTTCATAATGCGCTATATGTTAATTAAATATCGAGTAATCTCCTTAATAGCACTTTTAATTGGCTGTTTGCATATTTTGAAAAAAATGTATTAAATAAAAGTCAAATTTTCTTTTATTAACAATTTATTTCTATTATGCAAATATCAATATTTCGGAAGCAACTTACGTCCTTGATCAGTGCTTTTAACTAATTTTAATATTAAAAAAAAAAATCGATTAATTTCCTAGATTAAATATTTCTATTTCTAATTATTGGCTTTCATGAGATTTTGTATTTTACAACGTTGGAAACTCACAAAATAGTCACAAAACGTGAATACCCATATTTTTTTTCTATAATTTCCATTATATTAAAAGATTTGTTTAGTTTTTTCTGCCATATATTAAAATTTTAAACAAGATATAAGATTTTTAGAATATTATTGTCGATAAGGCGTTACCAACTTAAATAAATTTCATTGCGTAAATTTATAAAAAAAAAAAAACTATATATTTTTTTTTATTACTTTAAATTATCACACATAAATTTTTACTATGAGCATTCAAAGTCAGTGTTGGAAATCCAGTTTTTCTTCAATTCTCAATTTTTAAATTTTATGATTTCTTTAGTCTTGATGATTTCGTATTATGATAAGCGAATTTTAAAATTATGTTTTAAAAAGGATAGACGTTTAAACAAGCTTTGAAAATATTCATAAAATTGAAATTTATGATTGCATTTAGTTAGAAAAAAAACAAAAACAGAAAAAAAAACAAACAAAAAACTAACTCTAACTGACTAATCATTTTTTATGCTGGTAATAAATTCTCAGCCAAATTGGTTACAAAATCTCTCTTCAACTATTTAATTAGTTTGATGTGTTGTTTTTATGCTTTTCTTTGTATATTTCAGGTTTTATTTTTTTTAAATATTTAATTATAAATGATTTTTTAACACATAAATTTAATTTATAATTCTTCAAAATATTATTAAAAAGCAAACAAAACAAAAATTATTTGTAATTTAATACAACAGCGACAATTACATAAAAATGTAGTAGCAGATGCAACAGAAATATCAACTGGACGTTAACAAGAAAAAGAAATTAACTAGCTATCAAATTAATTAACAATTATTATAAATTTAAATTGAATTAAAAATAAACGGATCTAAAGTAGAAAATTTTCAAATAATTGGCAACTCTTATGAAAAACAACTTTAATTGATAACTCATAATTATTAACCTTGTATTAGTAATTGAAAAATTAATTTTGAAATATTTTTATTTTAAATTATTTAAATTAGCTAAATAATTAATTTTTAATATACATACATATATGTATATGTATCTACATATTACAGTAAATAATGAAGAGAAAAAGAAAAAAAGACAAATTTCAAAATTTCAAAAAATTTTAATTTAAAAACAAAAAAAAAAGCATAAATTTTTAACAATTCAAATGTGAAAATATGTTTATCTGTGACAAATGACAGCAATAAGTTAAATGTTTGCAAATATTTTTTTTTAATTTCATAGATATTTGAAATAAAAAAATATTTTTAAATTCAAATAGACATATAGAGTGTTCCTATATATATGCATAGCTTTATGACCAAATTAAATTGAAGTAATATTTTGGGTAAATACTTGGTTAATTAAAATTGGTTTAATAATGTCAAAATAGCAGAACGGGGTAATGGAAACAGAATTCAGTTATACATTACTGAACCTTGCAGTTGTTGTAAATATCTTGTAAAAAAAATCAATCCGTCCTAACCCTTTGATTCCGAATCTAAAACGGTCAGAAATTCTAATTATTATTTTTATTATTTTATTGTTATTTTATTTATTTAGTTTTGTTAACTATTTGTAGTGTACAATTAAACTTTATTTATAATTATAACAATTATATTTAGTTCTAATCTATTTTAACAATTATATTTATTTATTTATTAAATAGGTATAACAATTCATTTGTATTACAAAATATTCCAATGAACTGATTCATTCAAGTATTTAATCAAGACTTTCTTATATTTAACAATTTTTTTTTCCATTTTTAAATTAAGTGGTAAATTATTAAACCGTATTAAACATAATAATTACTTTAGGCATGCAGCTAAACCAAAAATGCAATGGAATGAATATATTTTTTGTATAGCTTAGAATGTTGCCGAATGTTTGAATTTATTTTCAAAATGTAAAGCTTACTTTTCTCCAACATATCTCTCCAATGTCCATAAAGCATATACTCGACTTTAGATGGAGTACTGCTCTCACAAACTTCACTTGGTTATTTAGACAAAATTCAAAATCATTCCTTATGTCTTATTGTCAACCCCACCGTCCAGGTAAACTTTACTCGTCTTAGCACACGTCGAAATCTGGGAGCTCTCTCTCTTTTTTATAGATATTTTTTTTCGGAAATGAAATTTGTTCTATTGAAATAAAATCAATAATGCCTCATTTCAAGGAATTCCAGCGTAACAAAAACGAGGGTTCAAGTGCTCATTTCTAAACCGTAGATATAGTCAAGCAATGCAAAACATGTTTCGGAAATTTATTTATTGGAAGAACAGCTAAAATGATAATCATTGCAGAGTTAACAGTGAACAATACAATATTGAAATAAATTAAGCATTATCTAAAAGTAAAATAAAAGTAATGGTAATTCTCTAGGTTGAATGATAATAGTCAGCAGAACTAATAATAGTGTTCGACTATTATCTAAGAGGAATGATAATAGTCAGCCAGAACATTCAATTGATTGTTGGGTATCAAACCGTGAAAAATTATAACTATCTCAAGTCAATGATATTGAACCAAGGAAGCTGCACCGAAGTAATAAAAAGAAGATTGACGATGGCAAAAGTTCAACTGTCAAACTAAACAACTAAACAAACAGCATTATAGTAAGATAGAAAATTAAGTCTGGTGAATGTTTTTGTATTCCATACAGCCACCTATGCTGTAGTAACGTGGACAATAAAACAGGCAAGCAAAAGTAAAATGAAACATTTCGGACTCTGGATACATAAAAAAATAATAAAATTTTCGTGAACTCAACATCGTATGAACATTTCAATTATAGACGATATGAAATGAACTCCTAAAAAAATTAGCCATGTACACGCTGGGTGGCGCAGTATGTAGAGCGCCTGTCTTTAGGTCCCAGATACGATCACCGTTCGATTACCCATATTAGCACCGATAGGTCTCAGATACGATTCCCGATGAAGCAAACAAAATGCTTTATTGGTTTTTCGACCTGGTCTAGTAGCCTTTGTCATTCGGATATAATAAATGACAAAAAATAATTGAGAGTATAAATATAATCGGGTAACAAATTAAATTTAAAGTTCCTGACAATTACACATTTAATGAGTAGATAAACCAGTAATTTGTTAAATAAATACTCGAAATATTACAGATATTGTAGTATAAACTTGCGGTATCGTACTTAATTAAGCACGAAAAGGTGATTCTACGATAAGAAGTTACTGTCAAGAGTGAAAAAAATGTCTGACCTGACAATTTAATTAAATGACATACTTAAAATCAGAAAATTATTTAAATTACTTTCGGATAGAAAACGCTAAAATGAGGTTACTTAAAAACTATGTAAGAATAAAGAATAAAATAATAAAGTTTGTTTAATGACATTCAATATTTTTTGAAAATAACTATCAATAATGTCAATGGCTACATTTATGTACATATTAGTTTTTTTCCAACAATATTTTAAATGTATATATAGCTATGTAGTGGGGTGAATCTAATTAGCTGATTTCCACTTAATACTTCATACTTAACACAATATAAAAAAAAATTAAAATACAAAATATAAGTAAATATAAATTTAATTTTAACGAATTATAATAATTATGAATTATGATAAAAAAAAATAGTAAAGAAAAAACACATATTCATTTTTATCATAATATGACATAACATTTCATTCTTAAGTATAATCAAATCATTAATCACAAGCAATTTTGGACACATGGCCAACATGGTCGATAAAAATAGAGAAATCGATAACACTTTGACAGGCCAACTGCAAATCCTGTCAGGAAAAATCGCGGCACAGTCATTATAATGATCAACCTAGAAACAGCATTTAAAAAGCTGACTTTATAGGAAAAAAAAAACAAAACTATTATCAATAGGTCTGAATTGTGATAACTGGTACATATTATATAAAAGTAAAACTGATTCATAAATTTCGCCAGTAAAATAAATAAGAAAAATCTTATTTGTTTATATAAATACGTATATAAGGATAACTTGTTGACAGTGGGATAATTTTTTATAGCGAAATCTTATATGATGAATTATATGACATCAGAATATGACGAATGATATCTGTTTCCAGATTCATATTTAATATGATTTAACAAATTCACCTGAAAAGACTGACAGCATAAGTTTGTAAATAAATTATAAAAATTTAATTTCAAAATCAATATTGCGTTCGCAAATGTTATAATATGTAAGTAAGTTTTTTGGCGAGATTTATTTGAATAATAATTTAATAAGTTTGCTCGATGCAAAACCGACAACAAAAAGAAGAAATGTAAGCAGAGAAAAAAATGTTTTGTGTTTAATAAAAATACGAATTTGTATATATTTGTCTTATTCTTGTGAAGTTTAGTTTCTCTTTAGTTATATATTACTATATGGCAATTTTGGATCTAAACCAATCTATAATTATAATAAACAAGCATTTAAGGACCTTCGTAGTAGACACCTTTTCATTTTATCTCGCTTTTCCTTAATGAACACATGTAAGTAAGTTGTATATACAACAGAAATGCGCATACGGGTTGAACAAATAGTTATTATTATTACTTGCAATTAACATATTGTACATAATAATGTATGTACCTCTTTAATTACCAAAATATTTTATTTTATAGGGAGTATGCCGGAAACGAATTAGTTTATGTGGTGGAGGTGTATTTATGTGTCCAAAATAAAACCTACTTACCTCAACACTTTTTACTGAACATGAGTGTTTTGTGCTTTATCGTGAGAAGCTTTATCTATGTCAGTACTTAAATTAGTAAAGAATAATTTAAAAAAAAAAATGGTTGTAGCATCGGTGAACTGGGAACGCGGGGTTCAAATCTGGTACTTTCTGATTAGAAGTCAGATGACATAACCCACCACATCATATCGGATTGCAACTACCACTTGACTTGTGATATTCTTTAGAGGCTGTTTAGCTCAAAAATGTTTACTTTTTAATTGAAACACTCTGTATTATAAAAACGTATTAAATATTTTATATTCTTATTACTCAAATAACTTAAAGCTAATTTAATTTAGTGGTATTTAAATTTTTGTGGCTCTTTTTTTGTTGTTGTTTTTTTTCTCATTTTATTTTTATTTTTTTTTTACATAGAAAACAAGATTTTTATTTTGTAATTTTGAAATATTTGATTACATTTATTATTCAATTAAAATTAAAGTTACTGTGATTACATTTTTGTGATAAAAATATATTAATAAAATTAAAATAATAAAAAAAAATCTTTCTATTTGATTTTTTTTTTAAAAAGAGAAATTAAAAAATTTACGAAACAAGATTTTTTATTTTGTGTAAATATGAAAATTGATGACATCTTTAAGTTGTTGTTGTTATTAAATTGTTGTTAATAAATATTGTTGTTTTCATTCAACTGATTTGTAATTAAATTATGTTATTTATAGTAAATTATATTAAATTTGGTTTTTTATGTAAATTTACGTTAAATCTGGACATTTCAATCGATTTTTTAGTTTTACTGAAAAATTTTGATTTACATCTGAATTAGAAATAGAAGAGAAATTATATTTGAAGAAAATTGGAGAATTTCAATGAAGGGTGTTTTCGTTTATTCATTCCGAACATTCGGAATATTCAGAATTTATGTCAAAAAGCGTTTTTTATTCATTCGGAATATTCCAAATATTCTGTTCTGTATTTTTTTATTTATTCCGTATATTCCGAACGTATTCTTTTTGTTCCATCTCAGAGTTGGAATAAACAGAATAAAATTACGGAATGACAGTTTACTTCAATCATTCTATACAGTAATAATAATTTGACTACCTATATTTTATTTTAATTTAAAAAATGGAAAATATTGGTTAAGTAAAAAAAGTGTTTTCAAAAAAATATAATATTATGAATCGTTGTATAAACATTGATATTTATTATAAAATTAGTAAGTAATTGTATTTATTATTCAGAAAATAAAAATTTTTAAAAGATTTTATTGTTTTTTTTTTTTTAAGAAATGAGTCTATATAGTGGTCGTTGGTAGATATAAAATGCCTAATTAGATGCGTTATCTGAAGAACAGAAGTTTATAAATTTGTCTTTTACGATATTATAGAAATCAATATTAATGAAATTTGAATTATTAGGACTTACAATATAATAACCAACGTCAAAAATTATTCGGAATTTTAAAGAAGATCGAAGTACAGTTTTGTTCGTCAAAGTTACTCTCAACATAAGCTCGCCCATATAGAAACTCAATATATAATTTTTTTCGACTAACACACTACATTAAGTGCAATTAATGGTTCTATGTGAACTGATTCATATTTCGATCGACCAAGAAGACGGTTTTACCTTGAGGGTAATCAATTGAAAAGTATTTGACGTCCGAACCGTCTTACTCATAATTAGATAAAATAACAACTGCATAATACTGGTCCATCCTTAATTTTTGGCAGCTCAGTGGGTTCTTTATTGGAATTCATGTTGGGTTAGATACGTATTTATCTTGACAAATATTTATTTACAAAACTATTTGAGTGGAATAAAAAATATTTTCTATAATTTCCCATATTTCATATTCGACTAAAAGAAGATGATAGAATGTTCGATTTAATATTTGAATTTAATTTTTGTGTTTCATGATATATTTTCTGAACTCTCATAATGCTTTGAGACATATTTTTGTTGTTTTTATTTTTTCTGATATAAACTTGATAATGTTTATAATCATATTACATGGCTAGTGATAGAGAGGCCTAACTGTGTTTGAGACATTTTTTCTTGGCATCCTTCCTAATCAGTTCAAATTGTTTATAATCATATAAAATAGCTTCTAATGTAGAAGCCCAACTAATCATAATTTTTCAAGATTACTTTATTTTTTGCGTTTCTTGATCTAGACTTGATACAGTTTATAACCAAATTAACACATTTGCGCACATCTTTTTTTTGCTTGAGCCACTCAGAAACACACTAGTTATAACTTCGTAGTTATAAGTTTGAGAGATATGATCATGGGGTTTTTTGCGTTAAGTTTAGAATTCACAAAAATTAAATATAGGATTTTGAAAAAACAAAAAAAAAATTTATTGCTATAGCATTCGTTTAATACATATGGACGGCATATTTTGCCTTAATCTATAAAATGAATGTTATAACAATCATTACTCAGTAAATTATATCTTACGGGGTTGATATCCAAAAGTACCAAAGTATAACATAACGATATATCGTCAATGTCATCATCAGAGAAATCGTCTAAGCTACTCTTTCAAAATGTGAATACTCAGTTTCTTACAACAAAGTCATGAACAGTGCTTTTATATGAATCTGAATTTTCAGTTGCTTCAATTTCACTCTCATCATTACTTTCGAACATTTTTCCAAATTTTCCATCTGTTTCTCATAATTAATTACCTATTTATGAAATAATATAATTTTATAATCCTAAACAATAATAAAAAATTAAAAAAACATAAATTTTTTTTCATACCTAGGTATTTGTTAAAAAAATATTCGTCTTAAAAACACACTTTATAAGAAAACTTTGAATGCTATAGCATACATTTTCAATTTGGCCAGACAAAATGTTTTCTAGTAAATTATTTCAAAATCGGGAGGTTTCCGTATAAGAATTATAGATTTTTTTATTTTGACAGATATCAAATTGGGTGATTATGTTTTTAAATTTATCCGCCAGTTGTAAAAATATAAGAGTTACCCTTTTTGTGAAATTGAAGTGTAAACTTATGAATGCTATAACATTCATTACAACTCTGAGTATCGAAATTTTGACTGCATTACCATACATTAACGCGAACGTGTTAAATGGATTGGGATGCAGAGACTTAACGTTTTGATCGTCTACCTGATTGGCGGTTGTTTTGCGGTAATACGTCCGGTATAAAGGACCAATCCTGATTTTTGTTATACTACTAGTCCACCTGACCACATCATCAGTATTGCAAGTTTCGTGTAATTTAATTAGTAGTACTACATCTCCAATTGTGTATCCTGGAATATTTCTAGAATGCAAAGAATACTTTTGTTTTACTTCTTAATGAGGATTTATAATAATTAAAAAAAAATGAAACGGATTAGTTTTCCAATTGAAAAATACTAAGTGTTGTTGTTGTTAAACTGCTGCTGATGATATACTCTTACTCAAAAACTTATCCAATCTGTCTGATTATTTTGTTTACCTATTTTTGTGTTTCCATCCTTCTACTCCCTTATTTTTGTTTTGTTTTTTTTTTTGAACATTTTTACTTAACCTCAATGTAAATGTATAACTATATATGCAAGTAAAAAAAAATTAAAATAAAAACTTCAAAGGACGAAAAAATTGTTTTTTTTTTTGTTTTTGTTTTGTTTATTTGACATGAAATTTTTTTATTTTTACCTTTTAAGGTAATAATATAGTCTACTTATTTTTGTTGTTGTATTTTCTAGTTCGTTAATTTTGCTATTATTTAAAAAAATTTGAAAGGGTATAAAATATCGTCCCCCCAATGGCAAACTCGCGAATGTGTAAATTTTACAATTTTCAGGAGGACAAAAACAAACCTTAACTTTTCATGTAAAATCAGGTTTTATACTTTACGCTTTGATTTTTTTTGCATAGGCTTCATTATTAATAATTGTTTAATAATTTATTTTTAAAAGCAATTGCAGTTTCGTTAGTTTGCTGTTGTTAGTTTTTCAAAGTTCCTCAAAATTATGAGTTAAATTTTTTGCATGAAGTAGCGAATCTGCATATAATTTTTGAAAAACTTGAAATTAATATTTAAAAAATTAGTAAAAAGTATATAAGTAATAGAATGTAATAGAATTTATTTTGTATTGGAATAGAAAATACAAAATAAATTTTATTCCAAAACATTTTATATAAAAATAAATGAAAACAACAATTAAAATTTCTATCTATAATAACGAATAATAAACAAAACATAACAATTCATTTTATTATGTATAAAAGTTAAATAAGTTTATTTATGAAAGGGTTCTTCAGAAATATCTGTTATTGCAAAAGCATCTCTTACTGAATCAGAGGGCGTCAAATTCTCATAAAATATGTGATAGACTGGAATTTGCAATTCATCGCACAGTTTTTCTAAATCCCATTGATATTGAAAATCTTATCGAATAGGCTCGTATTTGTTGTAAGTTCGAAGGGTAACCTCTCCTTTGCTTTAAACTGTATTGTATAAAAACTTGCTCATAATCAGTTTTTATATGCAATTTATCCGGGGGTGACCTTCGAATACTGAAACCAAACAAAAATTTTGAAAGGGAATATTGTTGTTTTCGTTTCCTATAAAAAAACCTTCTCTGAATTCTACATAATCTATAAAATCTGTGTGTGGTAGCGAAGAAACGCTATACGGAGATGGATTTTTCCGTGAATTTCTTATTTGCTGAACCCATTCTTCTGGAGTACACACCGGAAGTCATTTTCCGTCATAAATTTTTTTTGATGTATTGAATCGCATTTTATGAAGTTTTTTCTTGATTCAAAATATATGTGAATTATTATTTTAACGTAAAGTGTGTGTTTCCTAACTAACTCTAAACACATACACACAAATTTAGTATTTTTCTGTTGTATACTCCACAATTATCAGACATCATAAATACAGTTTCTACTTCAGGATACTGCATAATATATTTATATATGCTGGTAGAAACTTCAATGCTTCCACTTTTTCCTTCGGTCTCATCCCAGAAAAAGCATTCTACTGAGGCATCCCCTAAATTATATACTGTTAAAACATATACTGCTACCTTTACGTAGAAAAATGGACTAGTAGCTCCCTTAGGGGTAATCAAAACGGCTTGTAAATCAAATTCAAACGCCAAAAGTGTATTATCTTTTTGAGTCTTTTCCTTTTGAATATTTTTTAAACTTACGAGCAGCTTCTTTTCATTTTATGTGAATGTCAAGTTGGTATTTTTCTATAGCTGATAATTCACCTGTTTTTGTTTTTCATTATATATGTTACATATCATTTATTGCAACCTTACATTATAACCTTACAGGTACTTTCGATTTTTAATTAATAATAATTTTTTCGCTACCTGAATTTGGTAAATTTAATGAATGAAAATTTCTAAAATTTTTAATCGGAATAAATTTTACTCAAACGTTTAAAATTTATAAATTTTCACTTGACATTTAATTATAACTCGATCACAATCGATCACAATTCAATTTTATAAACTGAATACCAAAAGAACACCCACAACATCTATTTATAATGTTCATTATTCTTTGCAAATCACAAGTTTTAACGTGACATTTTTCATGCTGTAACAAAATCTTTTCATTCTGGTTCTCTATTTAAAATCAACTAAACATTTTAAAACAATTTTTAAATACATAAATAAGGTCAAAGAAATAATAATAGCTATTTATTATGCATAAATAGGGATTATTGTAGAAATATTATAATAATTAAAAGATTCGTCACTTTACTGAGTGTAGATTAAGTAAATTTTAAGTTTAAATTAAAAATTCAACACGACAAAGAAACTAATCTGACACTTTCGCTACTTTTTCACAGTGAAAATTAGCATTTTAAAAAATAATGACAAAAGTAAATTAACCCAAAAGCACATTCGACAGTTTGTTGTAGTGATAAATGTTAGATATGTACTTTCGCTAAATTACAACAGTCAATTACATCGATTTAGAGACAAGATAGAGATTCGGGACTTTGTCACAGTAAAGAACTTAAAAAAACATGTAAAACTACGATGTCAGCTCAAATTCGCTGATTTTGCAGATTCGATAGTTTGTCATTGCGAGGACGATATGGTTCCTGATGTTTATTAGAGGCGAATCTCTATTTTAAAGTAAAAAAAACAAAAAAATTACAAAATAAAAAAAGTTTCTGTTTATGAGAATGTAAATTTTTTTTATTAAATTATGAGTACTCTATAATATATATATATAAATATAATATTATATATGTATAAATAAATGAATGTATTATGGTATAAAATTTAATATAAACATTGACTGTAAATGATTTATTATGTCCTGTCTAACCCTTATCCTTTTTGTTATATTTGATAACAGCAGATTCTTAACCCTGACAGCTTAAATCCTACCTATGTACCTTGATTTTAAAGTTGAAGTAATTTTTGCTTTGTTATTTTTTATTTTTGTTTGCTTTTTTTTTTGTAGAAAATTTGAGTCAGGAATGACTGGTATAGTTGTGTTGGCAGGTAAGTTGATGTTAATATCTGTGTAGGAGGAAGTAAAAGTTTTAGAAGTAAAAAAATTTAAAACACGGATGCTGGTGGGTTGAATTTTGATAGTTGAATTAGTATAAAAATGGGAATGGAATGAATATTGGAATGATGTTTTTGAAATATTGTAGGTTTACATTTTATGTAGATTTTATGATAATAAAATTTTCAGTTTGTGTTGTAATTTTTTTGTTTTTGAAAAATTTCTTCTCATTTGCCAATAAAAAGTAATTAAGAGTACTTTTTATATTCGGTGATTTTAATAGACAGACTAAAATGTTGACAAGAGTTTTTGGAATGGAAATGGAAATGGAAAAGTGTATTAAGAGCCCTTAATTTAATAAATTAGATTTTAAATTTAGTCAAAAACAAATTAGACAAAAAAACATACAAAAAGGATACGTTGTAGATTTAGGCTATCGAATTGGTACAATATTTATTGTTAATATCCAGAAAGTCAATTTCCACATGATTAAAACAAATGTAATGAAGCCGAAAGTTAATTATTAATAGTATGCGGCTGAAAAATATAATTTCAACGTTGTTGAACTAAAAGAGAGATTTTTAAAGCATTCATCGACTAAAGACTATTTTAGTTTATATTTACTTAGTTATTTAGCACTCTATAGTACTTTAGAAAGAACTTCGCCGAAATAGGAGCCACCACAGCAGAAAAGTCACTAAAGAAAAGATTGACCAAAAAATAAAAAGGTTATAAGAAATGAGAAAGAAGTTATCAGAGACATCAAGGCGAAACCATTATACTTTGTCCAGGCTGATAAAGGAACGTATTGGTAATTTTAAACAAAGAAAATTACGATACTAGGATGCAGAAGAAGATCACGAACGGACCTTACAGGAAATTATAAATGATCCTCTTCAACAGCTTATCAAGCACGTAGACAGCGCTATCAAGAAATGCCGACAAGTAATAGGAATCAACAAATTTAAGGACCCCAATCCACCACTTACTAGAATTAAAGGACTTCCTAAAATTCACAAACCAGGAAATGAGATGAGAGAAATTGTGGCAGCAGATATGTCTCCAACATATAAAATTGCCAAATGATTAGTGGTAATATGGATAAGCAGTTCGAAATCCAATTAGTGAAAAACTCTACGGAACTTACTCAAGAATTACAATCAATGGGAGGACTTGACAAAGACGAGGTTATGATATCTTTTGATGCAAAAGCCCTTTTTCCCAATATCCCAGTCAAAGAGGCCATTATTCTGATAGAAGAATGGTTACTATAACAGGAAACTGGACCACCGTGGAGTAAGAAGTTAATCAGTTCCTAAAGCTGATCCGCCTTTGCATGGAAAAAAATTATTTCACCTTTAGAGGAGATTTTTACAAGTAATTGAAGGGGACTCCAATGGGAAACCCCTCTCTCCATTCTTCAAAAAAATTTTCATGGTCAAATTGGAGTCAGATTTAGCAGCAAAAGAATGGTTACCAAGATTTTGGAAGAGATACGTAGATGATATTTTTGCTCTAATAAGGTAAAGGGACTTAGAATCAACACTAACTACTCTTAACGGACTTCACAGGAATATACAGTTTACTGTGGAGGTTGAAAACTGAAACTGAGAGGGTACTCCCGAATACCTCCAACTACTTCTATCAACATAATATGGCATCTTTCAACCATATGATCCACTTAATGAGTGTTAACACTTCTCCCAAAAAGGTTTAATAAAAGAGACTAAACACATATTTGAAATTGTGAGAATAAACGGATATCCAAAAAAAAACCATCACTGACTTACTCAGTAAACGGAAAAGAAGTTTACAACGGAATTCCCTCGCTAACCCACTCACTGATCAAAAACCCAAAAGTAGAGTAGCATTGGATTTTAGTAAGATTTCTCTCCCACTCAAAGCGAAATAAAAAAAAACGGGTTAGATAGTATATAGCAGCAGAACCAACAGGCTCAACTCTATTCTAGGTTCAACTAAAAACCCAATCAAACAAAGGGAAAAATCAGGCATATATAAGATGGCTTGCAGTCATTGAAAACTAAAAGAAACATGCAAACACGAATCAATGAACACCTGAAAGAAGCAGAACTAGCTAAGAAGTAGAATTCAACAGAATTTAGATCCAAAGTAGCAGATTACATCATCCAAGAGAATCACAATATTTCGAAAGGAGACATAGTAATGGTAAATTACATTACAGATGCTAGGAAACTATATTCAGCTGAAAGCATCGAAATCTACAAAATTAAAAATGACTCACTTCTAAATAAAGACCAAGGCAACGAATATTCTCCTTTATTTAAATTTTTAGTTAAATATGATAGAACGAATAACACCACCCCTACCTCTAATGTCGGAAATATTATTTCAAATACCAACAATGAAATAAGTAATAATATTAATACTCAACCCCCACTTGTGCTATTTCATTGAATAATAAACAACCATCCTTCAGCTGCGAAAAACGTCAAATTGCTACCTGTTCAAAAAGAATAAATAAGACGATTTTAGAATTCTTTCCTCAATCGAGTACAAAACGCTGAAGAAGTCAGCAAGTAGTAGACAAAATACGCGTATCTAATATGATAATCATATCAGTAACGACTATTTTCAACTAATATATTTATTATTATTGCTATACTATCTGGATCTCACAAAGCCATACAGTAGTATTAGGAATGTCTATTTTTATATGTAAGCAGAAATAAATGGCTAGCTGAAAAAGTCAAAGGTAAGCCATGACTGCATTTTTGATTTCCTTCTTTATCTTTTTCATCTTTCCTCATGTAAAATATTATTACTCTTCTACTTTTGATGCTTTCGACTAAAATCGTTGTAATATTTTAATATTCATAAACGTAATGGTGGCCATACTCAGCATAACTGAATTCGGCCAGTCCATATTAGCTTTAAGATAGTTTTATAAATGAACAATTTATATCCAGTAAAATTTACTTAAACTTTATCCTCAGTTTTTCTTTTTTACTATGATATAATTTTTACTATATAATTTCTTTACGTAAGTCGCTTAACTAAATGCATACCAAGGTAATTTACAATTTATTTTTCCTGTGTTATTCAGTACTATACAACTTTCTCTCTTCAATTTAATTTGTGATGTGTGTTGATTTAGTTTGATTTACTCTAATTATCTACTTCTCTTCACAATCATGTTTGAACTTTATTTTTACTCCGTTGTAAGATGTCAGAAGCATACTATGGCCATGCTGTCAGCAAATGTAGTGGTGATTATCTGATTGGTTGTTGGTAAGCTTATATACAAAAATACCGCCGTGCAATATACTTTTCTTCTATCCTTAGCTCTAATCTACCCATATGTAGATTTGTTCTTCTGTAGTATGTTCGTTTCTAAAGCCAAATTGGTGATCCGGGACAATTTAATATTTTGCCAATGGCGGTTTCAATCGTTACAATAAATAATAATATTCTGCCGAATAATTTTGATACTCTTTGTAGTAAACTAATAGGTTAATAAAATGTAAATTATTCATTTAGTTTACCAGCTTTGGGTGTTATGATGATTATTTCACTTACTTTCAATTGGAGGAGAGAGTAGTAAATAATAAAGATTATAAACTGTAGATATGGTGCACTAATTTTAACTAATATCTGGATTGATTTTGGTTGTTACAACATCATTAGAAGAATGGAAACTGAAACAGCAGACTTCTTTTTATAGAATAACCGAAATCGATCAAGATATTAATTAAAATTACTTAAATTCTTTATTATTAAAAATGTTTCACCTAGATCTTACAGTATCTTCTATAAATATATTAGTAATCGTTTTTTTTTATCTAAGAGTTCATTTCTATTCATATTATGTACATTCGGTACAGTTCCGGTACAATCTAATCTAATAATTGTGTCATTGACAACAACCGTATCTTCCATATTATTAACATTTTAAATTATAATTGATTTTAATTCAAATTTAAATTTAGTTTTTTAAATGGTTATCATGTATTTTCACAAAAGTTATAAATCATTATTTCGTGTGTGAACTGTACGGTGCAAATATCTGAACCATTTTACAATTGAATTTCATTAATATAATTTTAAACTTAAAAGTAGCGACGTAGCGAAACTAAATATATTTTTTTCAAAATTTTTTAATTTTCAATTCAAAATTTCACCCCATTTCAAATTTATCACCTTGCAGGACTTACTAAATACATTCACCAATATACAGAGTTTCTTCTTTTCCTCGACAGAATTAAATTTAAATTTTTTTTTGTTTAACAAAGGAAATTATAATATTGTTTTAGATATAAGGCAACTTATACGAAAAATAATAAATAATTACGTATGCGGTTGTCTAAGATAAATAAAAAATTATCAATAAAATCAATAAAAAATTATATGACGCTTTTGAAATGATGGAAAACACTTCCAAATGCCGCAGAACTATTCATTTTTTTATCAAACTTCCTCAAATTTCGAAGATCGGTTGAATACTTTTTATTTGAATAATTTTTTATTTGATGATCTGAGCTTTGGTTCTGATGAAAAAGTTTTCAGCTGATATAGCGTAACGAATACAGTTATTGACACCCTTAAGAGAAAAATAAGTTCTGTAAGCTATAATTTTATTAAATAGAATGTTTTATTAATTTAATAATGTTTAAATTCATTATTATAATTTAAATTTCAATATTTATTAACAATAAAGTCTATAAAGCCATAAATAATTATTGAATTTCAACATTTTCTAAAATATGTCCAAAAAGTACAATTGTTGACACTCTCGCATAGTTGTTGACACGGACTAAAAAGTACAGTTGTTGACACCTTGCTATAATGATAAATGTTAGCTCTTAACGAATATTTTTTAATATTCATAACGTATTTTAATTCAATTAAAATGTTTTAAAATAAATAAAACAAAACTAATTCAATATCATATAATTTTTAACAAAATAAAAAAGTACAAACAATATTTTTGAGATATTTTAATGTTTTATAACATAAATGAAACAATAACAATTCAATATTAGATACCTAAATAAAAGGTTCATGTAAGATTTTACAAAAGCTAGTTTAAGTTATATTCATTTTTCCGACATATAGATGTTCTTATTTCTTCGGGAGGTCATTTATACGAATAGATAACCATAGACGGGATCATGACTTCAGCAGCACAAACAAAAAACGTTACTATTGCGTTTGCCATTTTTCTATCTATGTCGTAGTTATTTCTTACGACTTTAGCTGCCAACACAGTTTTCGTTTTTGGGCACATCAAAAAGTTTGTTTCGTCTCTGTTGTACACAAAATCAGGATTTTGCAAGATGCTCATCCAAATTTTTGTTTTTAGATATGCTTCAATGTTATCAAACCAAGATGCAATTTTTGCAGAATGAACTGTGGCACTAGCCATCGTTACAGCATCCAGTGTCCTCAATGATATTTTGTATGTCTTCGTAATAAATCTGTAAACCAACTTTTTCCTGAAATGCCATTTTCATTAAAGGGATGTTATCTTGGTGTCTCCGTTAAAAAGTACTTAACAGCATCCAAAACGCCTTTTTTTTCTCGGAAATTACTTTCTTTGCTATGTAAAGATCCATACTTAAATCTTTTATCCCTCACCTTCATTTTAAATTGTTGCAGGACCGTGGCGAGATTTAGTAAATATACCAAGTATACCTTGAAATTTGATATTTCTTTGTTGCTGATTTTTTTTTTGATTATTTTTTAGTTATAATATAATGTAGTGTATTTTGTAGGTCTTTATACGTTTTCTTAGTTGTTGGCATAAAATAACAAAATTGATTAAATTAGCTGATTGGCTAGTTATGCGTAATTATTATTTTTTAATCAAAAATACTTTTTGGCTATATAGAAATTCCAGCAGTATATTAATTGGCAATATGTATAATTATTGACACTGTGTCAACAAATATACTTCCATATAACACAGTTATTGACACTTGATGTCAATAATGGAATAGGTATCCAAAAAATGTATCAATTATTGACACCAATATTATTTAATATATTATGTACTATTAGTAAATTTTTATGCTCAAAATAAGCTAAAAAACCTTTAACCTTTACAAAAAAATACTTAAGTTATAATTTTTGTATGCATAATTATAAATAATCCCCAACTTACTTGAAGAGGTTTCTTAATGAATTTATTACGTTTTTCGCAAAAACTGCGTACAACAAATCCGTCTTGTCACCTTAAAGATTACAAACCAACTGAATATTTGAATAAAAAAGGTTTTATACTGCATGTAAAGGCGAAAACCCGAATTATTTTTCCCAATAATAAACTTATACAAAAATTAGTAGAAAAATTATTATAAATTTTTGGGTGTCAATAACTATACCCGCTACGCTAATGTTAAGTAGGCTTTAAAATTTTAAAATTTTCCTAATCTTCATATGATAGGTATACAAATGATGTTACTGAACATTATTTTTTTACTCAATTTGAAGCAATAAAATTCCCAGTACCGCACCTTAAGTGAAAATATGACCAAAACATTGTAGCATAATGACAAAATTGCTTTTCAAAATTTTTTACTAATCTCTGGAATAATTTCTTCAGGCTTACTTTTCTCAAAAATTTCAATTCTCTGTAAAGAATTTTGCTAACTTGCCAATTCTACATAAACCTTTTATTCTAGACAAATAAAAATGGAATCTTAAATGGAAAACAATCAAATTAAAAATCTAATCACGTACTTAAAAAAATGTTCAATAATGAAAATATTTATCATTAATGTAAAACAGAATTAAAGTTAATGTGTGGTGAAAAAAGACAAAAGAGAAGCAATAGAAAAATATTTCAATAAAATTTTCCATAAAAAGTTATCAAAAGACTTAATTTAAAATATTGGAAAACATTTATTTTTTTTTTCTTTCACATTTTGATATTGAAGTAAAATTATTATGAAACCCCCAACAACTTTATTTTACAATTCATGAAATCTGAACAACAAAACAACAACAATTTTTAAATTTTCAAATTTTTTTTTTACAAAGAGAATCAGAAACAGCTAAAACAGAATCATAACAAGACAAAGAATAACCTCAATAATAAAATTTTCTCAACCTATTATCGTATTCTAGTATAAGACTGTTACAGAATTTTGATTTTAATGTCCTTGTATCACACAGTGCTAACAATTTTCCAGTACAAAACCACAAAACAAAAAAATCACAACATTGTTTGCTGATAGGACATACTAAGTAGCCATATACATAATATTATATATTAGACTTTATATTAGAACAATTATTGACTCCGGGTGGTTCTCCAAATACATCAAAGATCAAACAAAAAACTTACAAAATGAAAAAAAAAGATGAAAAAAGTAGAATCAAAAAAACTAATGCAATAACAATTCCCTAAAGGGAGATGACGACAAAAATTATTGTATCAGAAATGAAAATTGTTGGGTATGAAAACATTTTTGTTTTTGATTTTAAATTGCTCTAGGAACAATTAGCTGTAAGTCATCTCATAGGTCTATTGTGCTGAATGAATTTATTTTTGTTGAAGGTATTCGGACTTTTTATAAAGGTATTCATATCGTTATATAGATACATTTTATTAAATATTTGATGTTGCAAGTATTTTCTACATAATCTAATTACCTCGAATTGAATTTAAATTTTAAAGCGATTGCAGAAAGAGAGAGATATATATTGAAAGAGTATGAGACTGTTAAAATCATTCCATTCCATTGCCTAATTATCGAAAATAGTCGAATATTTTACTTTTAATTTTACTGATATGCTTATCATACAGATACGCGTATTTCGTCTACTAATTGCAGACTTCTTCAGTGTTTTGTACTCGACTGAGGAAAGAAATCTAAAATTGTCTTATTTATTCTTTTTGCACAGGTAGCAATTTGACGTTTTTCGCAACTCGATAGTTGTTTATTTTTCAATGAAATAGCAAAGGTAGAGGGTTGAGTAATAATATTTTTACTTATTTCATTGTTGGTATTTGAAATAATATTTCCGAAGTTAAAGTGACTGGTAGGGGTGGTATTATTCGTTCTCATATTTAGTTAAAAATTTAAATAAAGGAGAATATCCGGTGCCTTGGTTTTTATTTTGTTATTTTTTTTTAAATTTATATTTATAGTTCGAATCATTTATTACTTCGATGGTCTGGTTCAGCTTCTTAAAATTAAGTTAGTTGATTAGTCAACTTTTGATTTTCTATATGCTGTCATTTAAAGAGTAATTTTTTATTTAACCTCCTAATCTATTTTGTTATAAGATTATAGAAAGATTTTAAAAATATTTGCAAAATAAATAAATTTCCAATAATGGGGATAGCGCATTGCGATACCGCGGCTAACATAGCTGTAGATTATCTAGAAAGAAAAGCGTATTCTGCATCTTTTACACGTTTAAACCCGTTCTGCAGTTATTCCTCAAGCATAGTCAGATACAGTTTAAATTTTTTCCTGGAAAAATTCTGAAGATATCTGTACCCTAATATACCTGGAAATAACAACAGCTAGGTTGAATTAAACAAATAACCAATACCAATGAAAAAAAAAACCAAGCACAGTATGGATCTACTGAAACTTAAAATAAAACCCAAAGCATTATAATTGCTATATAATCGAACTATATAACAAAAACATTTGATTAAAAAACGAATTCAACACTGTACTAATACCTAAAAGAAAATAAATCGATGAATTCGTAAATGTTTAATCTTAGGAAGGTTCGGTATGACATACTGATGGTTCAAAAATTGAGAACAAATCAGGTGTTGGAGTATTTAGACTAATGTTCAATTTTAGCTATTGACTCATATTGTCATTGTCCAATCTGCTGGCCAGTCCACATTGTCTATTATCTTTCAACCTGAAAATTATATTGAATTTAGGTATCAGAATTGCAATACATTAAAGGAAAGACAAAAAAGTAGCATTTACATAATTTCAGAAAGGCGAGTTATCTTAAAAGATGAAGTTTCTCTAATTTTCAAATCAAAGTTCGCTTCTAGTTTTTGCAAAAGGTTAATCAAGCTAGCATAAGAAACTAGATTCAACCTTTACCTACAAAGAATTGTTTCAGAATGGAAAATTAAAGAAACTAAAAATACATGGTATAGTTGTCAAAGAATTGTACATCTTTTGTTAATTGGCTTTAGGCCTTTTTCAAACTTAATATTAAATGGTTAAATCAGGTCAACTCAAGAAAAGTAAATCCAAAATCAGAACACGGAAATGACATATCACAGATCATAGACCGTTCAACTAACATCTGTTAAAGATTGATAAGTCTAACATGAAGAGGAAGAAGGAGAATTTTTCTTTAATATTCACATGGCAAGGATAATAACTGACCACTGCCTAGTAAATATAGCACTTACCTATAATCGGAGTTATCGAAAACAACAAACTTGTGCAGAATATGTAAAGCATCTATGAAATACCAGTTCTGTGAAGAAGAAACTATGAAATATCAGTTCTGTGTTGCATGCGAAGCTTTCACTTGTAGTAGGCTTTGCTACTTGGTTAAAGTGAAGAATGTCTTTAGTGAATTCATTCAATCACATATCCTTAAGGACTCTAATGCATAATTGGCAGAAATAAGGGTAATAACAATAAGCGCTTTTACGGCAGTGGTGATATGGGGTCAGGACATACTTAATCAATTGTATAAATGTAATCTTGTTTATTAGAATTATAAATATGATTAAGAGTCAATCGAAGACTCTGCTTAAATTATTAAAGATGACGTTATCGTTAAGGATGACACGTTGATATACAACTTCGTTGACATATTTTTCAACCATATATTTTCCGTCCGAATTTATTCAAATTTTTAGAAATTATATCGTTCACATTTTGTTTAACTTTTATCATAGAATATCAGGACATAATTTGCCTACCTCTGATCTTAAAACAATATTTTGAAATATTATAAAAATTGACATCTGTTAATGAATACACTAAATGATGAATGTTTGAAGATTTATCAAAACATTCTTGCCTTTTTTTTATCTCAGTTGGACTCTATTTGTTTTTTGTTTTTTTCAATATGTCTTTGGAAATATTACTGCGCCCTTTTCTATCTTCATTAACATCATCATTCAAATTGAGAGCTCTTGGAAAGAATAAAAATAGAAAATAAAATATATGCTTTTTGTTTTAATTTTCTTCAATCTTAATACTGTACACATCTTAATGAAAATTCAATATTTTTAATTTATTGAAGAATAATGCTTAAAGTATTATCGTGTGTTTATATAAAAAATGATTGATTGCAATACAACTGCGATGCAGAATTTTAAGTTGTTTTTGAATCATCTCTATCGGATATGCCTTTGAAATTAATTCACTGTTCAAGTAATTTGTTGTACAGACTTAAAACAAAAACAAAAGAAAAAAACAACAAAGCAAACTTTTAGACTAGATAATCCCAATAATTTACTATATAGATACAATCAATATTCATCGTATTGAAGTTATGTTGTCTAAAAAAGAATGCAACAAACAGTATTATGCTGCCGATCGATCTCTCAACTTAAATTAAAAAAAAACGATTTTTTTAAATTAAAGGCTTACCAATTATGGGTGGACGTTGTCCATGTCGATCAATTCTTATGATTGACGTTGAAATGTTTTTTATTTTATTAATATTAAAACAAATTTTAATGGAATTTAAATGATGAGCGTTGATTATGTTGTGCTGTGTCTGTTGCTGTGCTACCTGAAATGAATAATGTTTTTTGAATGACGTTAAATAGTAATGGATTTGGTTTTTTTTTAAATAATTTTGTTGATTTCAATCGATAGATTGTTACATAGTGCAGTGTTTTAGTCAGTTTAATTTAAAAACGTATGAACGTGTAAAATAGTAAAAATAATTTTTATTTGTAATTAAGTTGTGTATATTTGAGAAACAAAAAAAAAATTCAATTGTGAATTTTCAATGCTTAGTTATAGGAAACGGAATGGGCGCAAATTAAGTCAAATAATTTAACTCTAAACTATAATAATTTAACTAAATTAAAATATAATATTTTGTTTTATTTATTTATTTTATTTATTTATTTCATTATGTACATATGCATGAGACGGTAAGTCTCTACAAGAGTAAACAATAAAAAAATTAATGTTTGTACTTTGTAGTTTAACTAACTTAATCTATGGAAGTTAACAGTAAAACAAAAGAAAAATAGAAAAAGAAAAAAGAAAAACAATAATAATGATAAAAAAATAAAATTTAAAATTTATATAAAATTTTTGAATGCAAACAATTTTTGAATGCAAACGTTTCTTCTCCTAACAACAACACCTTCTAAGCATAGCAGACATAACAAACATTATTTCAAATAATAATCTCAATATTAAATTTAAAAGTAATGTGAATAATGGCTACAACTTTTCTTTAAAGTACACCAAACAAAGCTCGTAAAATTTAGAATTACATAACTCACACCTGAGGCAAGAAATTCCATAACGCTACTGCCCTAACAAAAAATGATTGATTTCTTAATCTTCCTGTGTGCCTTGGAATAATTAAGCCTGGGCTTCTTAGTGATCTACCATTGGTTATTTTCTCATAGAGATATTCTGGCGTATTTCTAGATATAATTTTTCTGATAAAGCATGTGTATTTATATTTCAGATAGTTTTCAAAGTTACAATCAAGTATGACTTTGGAAACATTTCTGATGCTGTCAAATTTACGTCCGTTTGTTACAAAGCGTATACAAGCATTGAAAAGTACCTTTAGTCTGGAAAGCTCAACATTTCAGAATAAACTATATCACAATAAGTGAAATGTTAGCTAACTTATTCACTAATATAGTAAGAAAATTTCCAGAGCTTACGTAGTTTAAAAAAAACATTTTTAGAAATAGCATTAATGTGATCATTCCACGTAAGAGTTTTATTTAACACAACACCTACATTTTTAGCACTATATTTAGCACTATAGAATTATTAAGTTTTATATTTGTTGTGTCAATATTTCGAACATAAAGAACCAAAGCCTGAGATTTGATCGTAGCCCATAATTATTATATTTGACGCATTTAATCGTAGCCCATTGTTTAGAGCCCAGAAAGCTACGGCGTCGAGATCGTCATTCATTTTGGCGAACAAGGGGTGAATATCAGAAACTGAACCACTTATGTAAAGTTGGGCATCATCAGCATATAATCTACAATGGACTTCAGACAAACAACAGGACGAATCATTAATGAAAATACTAAAAAGCGAAGGACCTAGTATGGATCCTTGAGGTACACCACACAAAACGGGTACATTTAAGTACACAAATTGATCAGTAAATATTATCAGTTATTTCTAGGAGAGCTGAAGTGGTGCTATGCTATTTTCGGAAGCCTCATAGAAATTTATATAGCAAATTGTTAGCACCTAGGTACTTATCCGCTTGTGCATACTATATGTGTTCAAATGATTTAGAAATACCAGAGAGTATACTGATTGTACTACATGTTACTTTAAATTTACTTATTACTTATTTAGATACTGCTCCAGGTCATCCAGAGTAATTGAGCACCAACAATATACAAGTAGAATTTCTCTTAACAAACAATACTTCATTACTGTAACCATTATATCAAAGTATATTATATCTTAATGCAAATAGGTAGTTTGAGATTGTGTCGATGGTTCGTGGAACTAAACTAGGTAGGTAGTACAACAGTACGCCGACACACTTAGACCGGTGACGTCCATTGTAATACCACGGAAACTTTCCTTGCGTAGTAGCCTACTCAATGAACCAATTTCAGCTTTTAACGATGCGGCGGAGGTTTTTGATACCAGTGTTTTCAAGATCACACAGCGAGTCCAGAAAAAAGGCTCCTAAATGGGTTTTCTTTTAAGGTAGAGACCAGGGCAGGAACAGAGTAGGTGTTGGACAGTTTCATCGTCCTCCACCTCTCTACGCGTTCTGCAGAAGTCGTTTGAGGGGAGTCCCAGTTTTCTGGCATGTTTACCAATCAGACAATGACCCGTAATGACCCCTATATGTCATAGTGCTAATGTTACACCTTTTCAAAGTTAGTAGGTTAAGGGATCGCTTCAGGTTCAACATAGGCTAGATGGTGATTGCTTGGTGATGTTGCATTCTGGTCTAACTGACCATCTGAAGTTTGAAACCTTTATTGCATCATTGCAGATTACAGGTGGGAAGAGGTTTGCACCCAGATTGTTCCTTTCCGGAAAGATTTCTGATATAGTGATTTTTCAATAGTACTAACTAGAGAGTGCAGGGCGGTATCCACCGACTTTCCCTTGTTGTACGCATGCTGTGACGTTGAGAGCCGATTATTATCCATATTACATCGTATATAGAGATCAATCAGTCTTTCAAGAGCCTTTAGTAGAAAGTAAGACACGTACTGAAGTAGACAGGTACAGTAAGATTGGCTGAAATCTTTAAAGTAGGCGTGGGAGCTTTTACCCGCTTTTGGTATGAATACTACTTTAACCTCAGACCAACACTTTGGAATGTGGCTTAGATCTATACAACGTGTTGAATACCGCTTTGATTTATCGCAGATTGTGTATTAGAGTCGTCGGGGAAATGGGTTTCTAACAGTAGATTCAATGATTCTCCACAAGAAGTGGTCAAAGTGCCATCGTCTCTAGTACTTTTTGCAATATTAAACCTCCTTCTGCTAGTTTGCCGAAGGATTTTTATTTCCTCGCTCCACCACGGTGGTAAAGTTTTACCTTTAGATTACCCTGTGGGGCAGGAGACGGAAAAGCCTTATTGTAGGCGTTATTTAAAACGACTGCCAGATCGTCCAGTTCCGGTAAACCATTAAGAGGTCTGAGAGTTTTTGAGGAAAGTGTATCAGAGATAGACAAATTGTACTTAGATCAGTCGGTTTTTCTCGGATTACGGAAGATCGGCGGTTTGGATAAACGGTCCTGTTAGTGGAATTCAATGCAGCAATGATCAGAGAAAGAGTGATCGTTGACCCTCCAGTCATTGACTTTATGGATGATAAGGTGTAGTTGACCTTATGGTGCATAATGTGTCTGGACTCATCCTTGGCCTCGCCAAACTTACCAATCTTACAGTTTGCAGTTGGAAGTTTGGAGTTACTAAGTTTTAGCATTCCAGGGACGCTCTTTGGATCAGACGGTATAGCAGGTATCAAAGTTCGAGTTCTTGGTCGCTCAGGGATCTTCCGTCCCCACCCGCTATCAACTTAACTCTTTTGTGATACAGGCCCGCCTCCGAACAAACTTGCGCATCACCTGGATTCTCTTCCAACACCTGAAGGAAGGTCCCACTCAGAGCAAGTACGACCTTCTTCCAGTTGTCATAAGAGATTTCACCATCATCCGCATTCCTATTGATGACGGCTACTACTAGGTGCTCTTTTAGTATGTACCTCGTTAAAAGGTTTCGTGACAGGTATTGCCGATAGTTTGTTCAGGTTTTTGACAACAGACTTAGCCTGCAACTTCGAATCTAAACTCATCCTCGACTTTACCCTTTTGAGTGTGGAATTACCCGAAGTTTCCTCCTGAGTTCTTTACCGTTTAGGCAGCGTTTCAATTCTTTTAGTGAGGTTCTTAGCCCACTCGATAGAATCCTTTTCGGTGTCAGTAAGCTTCTCAGCAGGTATAATACTGAGTCGCTTAAGGACTCTGTAGGCTTTTCTTCTTTCAAAGAAAGTTTTCCTCTTAGAGTAGGACTTGCTGTGAGATCTCAGAGCTGAAGAGGATCGAGATGGCTGGGCTTAGAAGCCAAAGCCATATGGTCACGCATGACCGAAGAAATTGTGGGAATTTTATTTTTAAGCCCTTCTCCACTTAGACTAGAAGTTTGTCCTTTTTTTTATTAGTATTTATATCCATAATTTGGACCCACGGGTAAGCGAAGAAAATAATGTCCACCTATGCAGAGATTCGCATACATAGGTAAGGCTATATAATCCGGAGGTCACCAAGTATCCAGATACACCATTCGCGACTTAGCTATTTTTGATATGGGCTCTCAGCCTGGTCGATTGTAATCACGGTTCGTATAACACCTTAATCCAGCACAATGATTATCCTTTGGTTTCTGGTGTACCCTGACCAGGACATGTCTTTGATCATGGAAAAAACCAAGTTCAGAGCCAGCCTGAGAGTCATTGACCGTACTCAGCTTTCACACCACGGTAAGGTACATAATCAAGTGAAAGTGGAACTAAACTAACTGAAGAGCATCGGAAAACGAGTAAATTCACAAATTACAAACTAATTTTTACTACTATTTTTTATTTCTTTTTAAATTTATAATAATTCAATAGCGAAAGTGCTAAAATAATTTTTTTTCACATAATTAAAGGAAATTTAATTACCTTCCAAAAAAATCACGAAAGACTATACGGCGATCAATGTTTCAAAAGTTATGAGCTATTTTGTCCCTACATTTTATATTTTTTTGCAGTAATTTTTTTCATTTAATTTTAATACACAAATTTTAATTTTATTCATACAAAAAAAAAATTGTCATATAATAATACCATTTCGGTCTGCTTACTACGTTAATACTACAAACAACTGTTGCGAGATTTTCAATTAAAAGTTGGCTGCTTCAAAAGTTTGTTACTCATTCCATCCACTTATTCAAAACAGTCATAAAATGTTTTAACAGGTAAAAAAATTGTTTATGTTATACACGAAATTATTCACATATTCAAAATTTAACAAAAAATATCAAATCGGTTGGGCCAAAACAACTGGGCTTAGGAACTAAGCAAAATAAAACAAATTCTTTGGAATTTTGTCATTTATTAAATTAATGATGTAAAATTATTTAATTGGAGGGTAACTAAATGATTTCAAATAAGCGTAGGAATGTAGGATTAAATAAAACAGTGAACGGTTTTTTCAATATTTGCAAAATTGTCAAAATTTCTATATTAAATTTTAATATATGGCAATGATTTACGAAAATAAATAATTTTTTTTGCTACATTTCAAAATAAATTTTTTAAATTGTGAAAGTATAGAAATATTTTTTGTTTTTGTATTTCTTTACATATATTTATTTTATTTTTGACGTTCTAAACGCACAGAGTTCAAACCGATGAGGAACGGATGGAAAAATTTAAATGAAAATATCTACTTACGCACACATATGAAGATAAAACTGCAATTGATCACTCATAATCCAAACGGTGAGAGCTGGCTTATACAACAGATTTTGTTAGCTGCAATTGCAATTCAATGTGAATCCAATTACCGTGCGATCCATTATCTCTATATTCTCTATCAAAATTTTATTATTTCTTTTATGAAAGAGAGTATGCTTAGATAAGTTAAAATGTAATTTTGTAATAAAATTTATTTAAATGATTAAACCGTGTGTGACCATGGGACGTTCGACTAGTTACCTTTGAAACAAACTACCTTAGAAAATTATTACAATGAATCTTATATACACTTAAATTGAAATCAATTGATGTAGATCATGCTTGGATTTTTTTTTGCGTGGATTGGTGGGAATCTTTATAGACACAACGGCCTCATTGTAGCTTCCATTGTGTGCCAGACTTTTACTGACTAAACCACATCCTTCCCATTAAAACTAGTCCGACGGACTAACCATTAATTGTTTCTGTTTTTATTTTCTTAAAGAAAAAGTTTACGAAATTCAATCGTAGTAAATCTAGTGGCTTAGTTCTTTTAAGCCTTCTGATATCATTTTGGTTATCTAGCAGTTGAGTGGCCTCAACGTTAACATGACCCTCCAGACGAGCTATATGCTTTGTTGCATATCTTTTTATTTCATTTTCTATGCAAGGAATTTTTAGATCTCTGTGCAAGTCACTGTTGCGAACATACCAAGGGGCATTTACCATGTTGCGCAAGACTTTATTTTGGAATTTTTGTATACAAAGTACATGTGTTTGTTTGGAACATCCCCATATTTGTATGCCGTACAACCATATCGGTTTGAGTATCTGATTATATAACAAAATCTTGTTATATATAGGTAATTTAGAATTTCGACCTAAGAGCCAGTACATTTCTCTATATTTATTTTCAAGCTCGAATTTTTTCTTTTTGACGTGTTCTTTCCATCTAAGTTTGACATCTAATGTCATTCCTAGGTATTTAGCATTGTTTTCTTGGGGTATATTTACCCCATTCAGATTTACCGATGGTTGATTTTCTAATTTTTTAATTGTAAAATTTACATGTACTGATTTTAACTCATTGAGTTTAATTTTCCATTTCTTTGTCCAGAGTTATAGCTTGTCGCTTGCTCTTTGCAATTTATTTGTAGCCTCGTCAATCATGCTTGGATGATAATAATATATAATAGATAGTTTTCAGTTAAGAATTTTATCGATATTATTTATTTATCGTTGAAAGAACTAAAATAGTCTATGTTAAATGGTTGTTGGAAGAACATTTGGCCATCGTGTGTTGAAAATGAAAACGCTGAACCTCAATCGAGAGAAAATGAAATCGTTCGTATATTAGAACTTGCAAAACCAATAGGGGATGCAAGTTTTGTGAATATGGCTACTCAGGATCTTCAAGATTTATTAGATGAAAGATAATTTCACTAAACCGATTTGGTGGAATTGGCATCTTAAACTAAATAAAATTCTTTCTGACTATGAGCCAAATTATAAAATAGAAAATTTTAATCCCGCGAAACAAATTAAAAACAAGGCCCGAATTTTTCTAAAAATTTAAAAATTGTTTTTTTTTTTAACGCATATCCACTTGTTGAAGGAAGTTTTAAATTTAGTGCCACATAATTGTTTCTATTCATATTCAGCACTTTACAACGATCTTGTAATGAAGAATAAATAAGTGAATTACATACATAGAAACTATTTGGTTCGTTTTGATAAATTTTTTCAAATTTTTTTCCTATATGTATTTCAGGTCTATATCATTGTACTTCAACGAACGTCAATGTAATATTTTTACAAGTCATTTCGTTTAAATTATTGTTCTTCATTATTGAAAACATTGATGCTATGAATATGTCATGCTAAATGTAAAACAAAAATGTTTGATAAAATAAATTGTTGAGAGTTCTGGTAAATATCCCTTAATTCATGTCATATGAAACCATTGAACACTACTTAAATATTTAGTCATGAATATAGTCATAATCAAACATCATACAACAATCTACAAACACAAGCTTCAACTTCAGCCCAAAAAATTTGCTGACAATCTAATGGAAATCAGAGTGGTATCTTAAAATGAAAAGTAACCTGTGATTTATAAGTCATAAATAAAACACGGAAATAAGTCAATCTACTATTTCAAATTTAACTACTATTCGACGAAAAATTCTGCTAAACAAGCCACTATGACCCTGATCATTAGTAATTCGCACACTATAAATTTTATAAATATTTCATTTCGATATAATTTTTTGACATACTTACATTATATGAACGGACTTTCCATTATTACAGGCACAAACTGTTGAATCTCTATTATCAGCACTTACTGGGCTATCACGTGGTCAGCCTCAAGAGATCATCACAACTAAATTGCTTTCTTATCATTGAAACATATTTTTTGTATAGATAACGGTATTTATTATTTTCAAATCTCTTGTGGTGCAATGTATTCCGAATTTAAAATGGTCGTAATTATTTTGAGTTGAAAAATAGACTTTATTATGTTACATGAATAAAATTCTGTTTTTAATAATTATATTGTCAATTTTTTTTACAAAATATTGCTAATGAAATAAGCTATAAAATAATTCTAATAACTTATATCATGTATGCCAAAAAAATTCTGTCGAAATAAAATATTTTTAAAATATGCAGTGTCCGAATTAATAATGATTCGGCCTTGTATAAATAAAATCAAAAATATTTATATCTACCAAATGAATTCTAGTTCTTTTAAAATTTAAAAAACGAAAATATTTCAATATACACCAGGACTGCTAGTTAATTATCTGCATTCATTCCAAAAACAACAACAAAAACAAACAGAAGAGAATTACATCATTTGAAACAATACAGACACAACGCAAAAAACTAATAATATTTAAATGCAATTTTATTAAACTAAGTATTATCCTTTAATAAACCATAAAAAGGATTTTTGTTATTTTGTTTTATATTTAAAAAAAAAAAAAAGATTAAAAAAAACCAAGGAAAAAAATCCCATTTAACCATGATGGTAATTAAGAGAAAATTGATTCGATGCGCATCCGAATTAAATTCATATGTTCTCAATAATTTAATTTGAAATGTCAAAGTTATGTCCAACATAAGCATATCTAAATTCATTTTTATTACTTTTTTCATTAATTCATTTACACGGTAAATAATTTTCTCTACAGAAAAAAAAAATTAAATAAAAGAACATGTCCTTATGATTATTATAATAAATTTATTTTCTTTGCTTACATAAGGCATAACGCACACTCATCCAAATGAAAAATAATAATAACGCACACAAAAAAGGGACATTAATTTTGACAACAAAAATTATATGTAATAATTTCCTGAATTTTGTCAATATAGAGGTTTTGTTATAATTCGAATCGGCTGACATTACGACCCTTTTCTAAATTTATTCTATATTTATGAATGTGTTCATCAATGTCTGATGGTAAATAATATTTTGGTGTTATAGAATTGACATTTTCCTTCTTTTTCTTTTGTGTCTATTTTCTATTTTCATGGCACATAATTTTTTCTTAAATGTGCTTAGAATAAATTTATTATTATTATCCTGACAACCGTATCTAACTATTTGTACACTATAAAACAAGATTTTTTTTTGTTTTTTTGGATAACTGGTTGCTTTAAACCTAAAAGATTAGTTGTTGTTGTTGTTGTTCGTTGAATCTATGTAATAAATATATATTTAGTACTTTTCTCATCTTTGTGGTTCATTATGGTGGATAATTTAATGTGTCAACGCTTATAAATTCTGGTAATATATAAATTATATAATTTTATATGGATTTAAATTTTTTTGTTTGCTTCTAGAAAAAAAAAAATTAATAAATAAATTGACAATAGGCAGTCATGCTTAAGAATAATAATTATTATCATGACTGAAATATTATTATTATATTAGGAGAATACTATATTTTTAAGAAATTTTCAAAAAAAAAAATTGTCAATTATTATAAAAATTAAATTGATTTCATGGATTATAATAATTTGACTTAATTTAATTTATGTTTGTAATATGCAGTTATTCCAGTTTTTAATATTGATTTAACTAATTATACGTCTAACAGATTTAAATAATAATAAATAATTCTGTGCAATTGCACAGAAGTAATTCTTTCAAAAACAATTTTAAATAAAAAGAAATATTTGTTTTGGTATAATTGTTGTTGTTTTCTGAATCGCTTGATTTTTGAATATTTATACTTTATAAAAGGAATCAAAGTATAATACCTAATACTTTATGACGAAATTAATACTAATTTCAATATAACTTAACACAATAAAATCCCATTACTTTCAACGTAGTAGATCGATAAATTAGTGTTTTCGCATAAGATGTTAAAGTTATAGGATTTTATTGTAGAATATATTCTAAAGCGTATTTAAACAATTAATTCACCAGATTTGGTTCTTTATATAATCAAAAAATATTCGTCATTAAAGACAGTCATTAATTTAGATGGACTATGATAGTGCAGTGGTTATGTTATCCACTTTGTTGTGTAATAATAAAAGGATGTTTTCGAGTTCGAATTCCGCGTATATCTTGAATGTATGTAGGTACATACAAAGTTTTTCAATTATTCTTTGAAATTAATTTGGAATTCATGTTCGTTGTCACTTAAAATAAAATGGAACTTTGCTATTATGAAGGCAAAGTTTTACTTTACAATAGATGTAGTTTTCCACATTTAAATTAACTGCTGTACCAAAAATTAGAAAAAAAAAATTTATAAGAAGTAGACAATGTTATTGACTAATATAGACTCTATGACATCTTACAGATATTATTGTAAATATCAATCCCTTGAAGCAGCTAGGATGGCAATCTTTCATTCTGGTAATTATAAAAATAAACAATCTAATCATTTTAATATTTTAATGTGATTCTATTTTATTTATCCCATATTTTTTCACTTCTTTAGTGAGCAAATTTGTGTGTGCTTTTGTATTACCTATGCACCAGAGAGTGTTAACAATTCATTTTTAAATATTGAACAACCCCATGATTGAATACCGTAAAATATACATATGTTATTGATTATTACTTCTATTTTTTATTTTTAGTTTGTTGGTATTTAGTTAAAGATTTTTTGTTATTTTTGGTTTGTGGAATGTGTAACTATTTTAAATGTTTTAGGTATTCACCACCCTTTTGCATATATTTATTTTTGGGTATACTTTTTTAAAATTGCTAAAAATGTTAAAATGTGCTAAAATTTTAATATTTTTGTGGTGTATTTTACTATTCAATTATTCTTGCTTTTTTACTCACCGCATCGTTCATCTTGTGTATTATATAATGTAAGATATTTTAACTTAAAGAAATTAATATTTAAATAATAGTTAACGGCATATCGTCGGCTGAGGTCTGACAGGTTTCGAGTAAACGCGATTTGAAGTTTAAAGTTACTTAAAAAAAAAAGCTATACTATACATTTTTTTGTAACATTCACAATACTTATTTATGTTAATACTTATTTTGTTATTTTAATTACAAAACTTCAAGTGCCTAATACGCCTTTTACCTGGATATGAGTAGCTTTATCACTAAACTTTAAATAAAAGTATGGTCCACAATACATATTATTAAATTTCAAAATTAAAAATCGGTTTATCCCATTGGGATCACATTCTCTTATAACAATATTATAATCAAAAACAATAATTCAATTACCACAAAAATAAAGAACTTAAAATTATTTATTATATACCTTACCTAGGTGTATACCTTAACTTATAACTATTGAAGACGTACGGTTCTATTTTGGCGAGAATAACCATACGTTTTTGAATTCAAAGGTTATTCCCCCCATAATAAAAGCGTACGTTTTCAATCACACTTATTTTATTTTTAATAATGCTTCTAAATAGTTTTGATCATTTGTTGGGCATATTTGTCAGGCATATGGATATCGGGTCATTTCAGAAATAAGCCAATTTTGACATGAAACTTCATACAAAAATGAACCATATCCATAAAATTGGCGTATGGGTCATTTTTAATTAACAAATTATTACAAAAGGGGATATGGGTAAATCCGAAACTAAATATCTCCGGTAATGGTAAAAGATAGCGAAAAACGGCTAAGTCAAAAAAAGTGAAAATAGCTTAGGAGCCTTTCAGACCTCAGCCGACGATATTTTGTTGTAATTTTTTGAAACAGACCTGTGACATTATGATAAATATATATATTATATACATATCCTGATGTAGACGAATAAATGACGCACAAAACTAATACTAGGAGTGCTCTTAAAAACCTATAGAATAAGGTAATGGTCTGAAAAATATTTACAGTGCTGTTATTGTGGAGAAATTGTAGTTCACATTTGGACATTTTTGAAATAAACAACATTTCTTCGTATCTTTCTTTAAGAACCTAATTATTCAAAATTCTACCACAACACCGCTTTTTTGTGCTACATCTTATACATACATACTGTAAATATAAATCTATCCAATAATAGATCAATAAATATAATGGTTAATATACAAATGCATCACAACAACAAGGATGCTTTCAAATGTCCTTTCCGTCCTTAAAGGATAAGGCGCGCTAATAAGGATATATATTTTGGAAATTTGGGGATTCCAGCTGTCCTACGCTGAAACAACATTTATTTCAGAAGAGCCGATTTAAAAATACCTTAAAAGTTTTACCTTTTAAGAAGAGTCAGTATACTTTTGAATCATTTATAGGGGATAATTTCACTTCAATTCATTTTAAAGTTTTAATTGTTCTAGCGTATCATATATGATCTCCTCGGCATAGATTTGTTTGTAGAAATATGCAGAAATATGCACTTTCTTGCTCTGCATTTTTCTTTTAGTTTGTAAATTGAAACTCCGTGACAGAAGATATAATTCTTATTTTGTACTAGAATACAGGTAGCGCGATAGTTCAAATTTAATTAATGGCTTTATACAGCTTACTATAAAATTTGTATGATTGCGGTTTTCCGACAACAATAGATTTTTTTTCCATATATAAAAATAAATGTTCGTTTGTATGACGAGTGTAGTCGATTTGATCAAAATTTGTTATGACAATTTTTTTAATTTCAATGCAAAGTTTAAAAATACAGGGTTTTCAATAATGTCATATCAGCTTTACGTAATTGGCGTATTTAACGTATTATTATACCGATTACAATACTGGTATAAGTCAAATAACGCAATATAGAATGGCAACTGCAGACTAATTAACTATTTTATTAAAATTTAACAATTGTAAGCAAATCCAATGCTCCCAACAGAAATCCGGAGAATAACTCTTGTGACGAAAATCTGTTTAAAACTGTAATTTAAAAAAAAAAATGTCTCGCAATATACTTGAAAAAAGCCAATTTGTATTTTTCAATATGTAAATTACTAAATTTTTATTAATAAAATTAATTTAAATTACTCAATTCGTAGAATAAATCCCATTTCAATGATTTCTTTGTCAAAATTCAAATATGTACAAAACGGTGTCGGGACAAAATTGCATAAGACAAAACTACATAATCATATATCTTAATTTTATAGAAAAATGTTAAACTACATATTTGGTTTTGTAATGAAGATACTTGTTTTCGTAAAAAAAAGTAAGAATACTAATTATTTTATTTGGTTAAATATGGTGTTATTAATTATATTTTATTATGGTTTTATAATTTTAAATTTATTAAAGCCATAGCTACATATGAGCTTTGTATAATGCTTGTTTTTCTATATATTTGTACTACAACCTTGTCTTCTGTTGTTACCTATCGTCGGTAAAAACAGGGTTTCAATAAATGAATAGCGGCAGTTTGGGGGCAGGCAGCAGTTACCAAATATAAAAGCAAAATTTGTATTTTCTGTATAATTTTTACTAAATTTTTGCTTTTTCCAAATTGGAAAAAGATATTGTCAAGGATTATTATTATTATTGAAAAATCATTAGAAATCGTTATTAAAAACAAAATTTATAAAAATAATAAATTAATAAAAAAATAAATAGTCAAATTTTAAACAAAAATTAGAATGTTTAATTATTTAGCAACATCCAAAAATTGACCTATATGATGCCTATTACACATCAATGTTTACCTCTTTTTTTATGGAATCTTAAAAACGTTTGTTAATTAATACATTTGAAACCTTCAGGATACGTGAATAACTTTATAGCCTTAAAACTAAATTATTTAATAAATGTAAAATTATATAACCATAATAAAATATAAGTAATAAAATAATGTTAAACCAAATAAGAGAATTAGTATTCTTACTTTTTTTTTAAGAAAACAAGTACCTTCATCACAAAACCAATTAATTTTAAATTTTTATGCAAATTTAAATACATAATGTGTAATTTTTTTAAATATGAAATTTTGTCCATATGTCTTATGAAATTTTGTTTCTATGTAATTTTGTTCATATGTAATTTTTCCTTATGAAATTTTTCCATATTATGTAATTTTGTCATATGTAATTTTTTCATGTAACCATATAAAACAGTATACAAATAACACCCACCCTATTCGAAATATACTTTTTGGAGGAAAAAATAGTTATTATCCTTTTTCAGAAAAATTAAATGAAAGCTAAAATAACATAAAATGAAAAATCCCCAACTAATAAATTTCTTTTAAATTATTTAAGAAGCACAGGATAATAATATGATCCCTTTACATTATATTGTATTGAACATGTAATATATATATATATATATATATATATAATATAACATATGTGTATGAAGGAGAAAAATGTTAACAGTTTTTTATTATAACAACATAACATGACAGACATTGAAAATATTGCAACTATCAAAATCTTAAATTGTTTCAGTATATTATCTGGAATTTTATTTTTTTTTCCACCCCATTTACTACCACCTATAGTTTCCGTTCATTTTTTTTTCTTCATATCTTTTTTTTATTATTTTTCTCATTTTGTTTCTTGTCATTCTCACTTTTTGACTTCGGTTAACATATTACTTTAATGACATATTTTAAGTATATATATATATCTATATAGTTAGTATATATTTATGTTTGGTTGTGTTTTGAATACCGATGACAGGATATATATGTGGTATGCCAAAGGATAAGGGTGGTAATTTAATGCTAAGATATGCTATAATATAGAAAACGAAAAGCAAAGTAGTTATTTCCGGTTGAAATTCATTTTAGTACATAAACTTGCTCAAAATGTTGCTAAACATATTTTTTATTTACGTATAGTAAATTGTTGTAAATTCATTAATATAAAATTAAATTTAGGAAGTTTATTTGTGTAAAGTATTTAGAAACAATGTTAAGTTATTGTGTACTGTTGAAAATAAATTTTATGATTAAAGAAAATAAGTTTAAAATCAATTTGGAATTCGAATAGCAATTGGTTGGGGAATAATATTGTTAAAAATAAAGTCGTTTGGCAAAATTTTATTCTAACAAATTTAAATTTTTATCTTTAGTTAAAGTACCATATATATTATATCATAATATTCGTTTATTTACATAAGCTGGACATATTATCTTTCAATTAATTACTTAATTTATATCCAAGGCTAAATTATACTAAATTATACCAAAAAAATTGCTTATGGTTCCAGGCATTACGATTATCATTATTTTTAGTGAAAAGAAAGTCGACTTTTAATTAATAAACTACTATCAATCACAGTGCGAATATTTCCACTACATTGGAAAATCTCTTTCACAAGAACTAACTACAAAAAATATTCCGAAAATGTTTTTATGTTAGAAACCAATTCCAAAATTATTTGAATTTACAAATGGGGTTGTAATTCATTAACAATCAATCAGCATAATATTTATGAAGAAAAATCTACTGTAACCAATTAGTAGAATTCTCCATCAGTTCAATGGAATCAAGTACTCAAACGAACTCATGTATACAGACCTGAGTAAAGCATTTTAATATTTTGTAATACAGTATTATTCCCTTTCCTTCCTTTGGTTTTCCACAACACTTATGATTAATTGGATACGGTCATACTTAACAAATAGAAATTATTGTATATTATTTAAGTCAAGTATATCTGATCCAGTTTTTGTTAATTCTCTAACCTGAAGGAAGCTATCTGGCTCCCTTGTTATTTATTATGGCAATCAACGATGTAACTAATGTTATTAATAATAGTGTTGCTTTTCAATTTATCAATTTATTTAACATAAACAATATATCAGTCACAATTTATATAAGTTACATATTATGAGCTTTTAAAGTCTTATAATATTTTTGAATCAAATGCATAAACAAATTTATGTTGACAACATGAACATTTTTAGAGTGACAAAATCTACTTCAAGAAGACCTAAACAAATTCTTGGATTGCTTGCACCAAAATAATTTATTACTCATTATTGAGAAGTGTGCATAAACTAGTTTTAAACGGTGTCCTTTTGTTATATTGTTAGTAACTACATTTTTAAAGTTAAGGATATTAAAAATGTGATTCTCTTTCAGGATTTCGCGGTATTTTTTGAATAAACACTATTATAATGTTATCAGTAACAAAGCTAATTTATTTACTAGGTTTCATAAAAAGGTGGTCCAAAGAGTTTGATAATTCATTAAAGTCTTTTATTATATACCTTTCTTGTCTGTCCAAATCTGAAACATGCAATGATATCGATAGACTTCAAGCAATCCAACAAATCCAACAAATCCGTAGTTTACCGTGGTCTGGCATTTTGCTCTTCCATCTTATACAGCCTGGCTAACACTACTACAATTAAATATGTTTGAGTCCCGCAAAAGTGTTTTTAATAATGTATTTTGAATGCAAATTCTAAATGGGGAAATTAATTCGCAGGCTATTAAGCAGCTGTGCAACACTTATTTAAAATACAAGTACATACTCGTTTTCGATCGGAAAATTTCTTTAACTTGGTATTTTACCAAAATAAGTTATGGAAAATATGAAGTAGAATGTTTATGGGTGTTAATGAGGATAAAGATTTTATTTATTTTTTGTTCGATAAATTAAAATTAAATAAAACTTTATATTTAATATTTACATCTACCATAATCTACTTAGCAATAAAGCTAAGTTTTAGAGCATTATAGCACCAACTTTAAGCTCTATATCCGTTCTGAGACCTTCTGTAGAGCTATATTAACAACAAAAGTGTCTTATTTTATTTTTAATTTTAGCTCTATAAAATTATTTTTCAACCTTCTTTTGGAGTGCTTAGCTTTTTCAACGTTTAAATAAATTAGCTTAAGGAACATATGTAAAAGCATACCGATCAGTATACCGATATAAAGCGAATGGTCGGAAATAATGTTGTAATAATGTTGAAATTTTAATTTTTTTGTCATTGTTTTATTGGAATATTTTAATGGAATTGTAATATGTTTGAATTTAAGCCTACATAAATAAATAAATAAATACATCATATTTTTGTAAAATAAAACCTTTAAAATCTGATTGCTTAATATTTCTTAATTATTATTCAAAAAAGAAAAAACAAAAAAAAAATTTCTTACATCCTTTTAAATAACATTTTTTTAAATAATTTACAGACCATTAAATTACACCAAAACTGGTCCTGTAAACATTTCTCATTCAATCCTTAACATTTATTCTTGTTTTTTGTAATAATAATTTAATATTCCAATTACCGTTGTGAGTCACGAATTCCACCAAAAAAAAAAAGGAGTAAATTTCTACCCCAAATTTAAATTCGAAAATCGCGTTTCAACTTTTAATAATAATAATTGAAACGAAAAAAAAAATAAAAAATGGAAATTTCAACTAAAACTTTCACCAACATTTCATCAACATTTTGAACCCATACAATTTAGAATTATGTATGACCCATTCCTATAAGTTCCAAAAAAACAAAAAAAAAAATGCAAAAATTAAATAAATTCCCATTTTCAATATTTTTTTATTTTTTTTTTTTTGTTGAGGAGACATGATCCCATCGCACCCCATACATATTCTTAACGATTTCAATAAATCGTTTTCATTCGCAAATTTAATTCACATTTATCTTAGTTTTTATAATTTTCGTTTATTTTTTTTTTTTTGTGTTCTTATTCTGTTTTTTATTTATTTATTTTTTAAGGATATTTTATTCACAGAACAACCATAAACTAACTGTAATTTATTTTTGTTTTTTTTTTCTTGTTTTTATATTAGATTTTCAAAGGAAGGAATGAGACAGTTTTATTTTGAATTGAAATTAAAATTTAAACGATGGTGGTGGTGAATTAAAATAATGTATGTGGAAAACAACAGGTGACAAGTTATGCAAATTATATGATTTAAATATTATTGCAGAAAAAAAAACATGTAAGTTGTAGGTAGCTATTGTGTGTATTGTTGTGGTATATAAAGATAAACTGATAAAAAATATTTTAGAATTATTAATTACACCGCTCAAATTTTTATTAATTATACTTACTTTGCTGGCCAACAGAACATGTAGATAGTTGGTCTGACTCATTAACATCCCCTATTTTTGTCGGTTACTGGTGACTTTCATTTTTGGTAGGCAAATTGTTATACAAACTAATTAATAAGTAATCGTCTCTCCCTAAATTCAATAAAACTTTAATCTTCAAAGCATATATCTGTGTTGTGCTTCTTCAGTCTGGTCAAACTGCGCACATTATCATAAAAAAACTACAAACTACGCAAAATAAATTACTTAAAATTATGCTAAACCTCCATTGTCATCATGGTACAGTAGATATACATTGAAAACCTAGAAGTACAAAAATAATAGAAAATATTAGTATAGGGTAAACAAATTTTTTGCCAACTACTTGAGTTCCGAAAACATTTTAATCAGGCAATTTGTTAATGGTCGATAATTTCTTTAATATGATTAAATTTCAATTGTTTGTTTTTTGGGTGATATTATTTTATTTTTTTAAGTCTATTTATAAGTTTTCAAGTAGAATACAAAAATACAAATAGTAAAATAAGGTTTTTGTAATTTTTCACCATCTCGCTTTGTTATTAATTTAATTTAATTTAATTTAGTTTAATTTAATTTAATTTAATTTAATTTAATTTAACTTAATTTAATTTGATTTACTTTATTTTTATCCACAGTACATAAATGAACAGTGAAAATTGGGACCCTTTTCCTGGAGGATATGGGTCAGTTGTATCAATGAAAATAAAATGTAAATAAAACCAAAAATTAAGTGTTAATAAAACTTGATAAAACAAAAAATCGTAGCTGATAACATTCTACAATCTAAGCTCTTACATGTCGTATCACACCTTTATTAACCATTCGTGAAAAATTTATTATTCTTTGAAGTATTCGCATACAGAAAGTTAAATGCTGCTGAAGTCTCACAAATTCATTTTATTATAGATATTTTCTGAACAATTTGTTCTATTTGAATTTTTCTCATCAGTAACTGTAATTTATTAAAAACTTGTAATTGAGTTCGATCAACAACAAAATGATGGAAAATGTCACCGGATTCAGTTAGCTTGGAAGTATAATTACTAGGAGGCAGACAGGCATGGAAAAACGGTAAAAGTTAACTAGAATGGCTTTTGACAGACTTTGCGTCCTATGGAGACAACCTCACATTGGAAGAGGCACTAAACTTACACTATACGATGCCTGCATGAAATCAACGCCAGTGAATGACAGCAAGACGTGGCTGAGAAATAAGAAATATATAATGAAAATGCAAGTGTTTGTTACCAAATGCCTGTGATAATAATTATGTAAAATATTGGGGGCCAGAATAATTAGAAAAATTAACTCTGGCAAATGTTCAAAAAACAGCTAATATGCATTAAAATAAAGAATATATAAAATAGATGTGGAGGCCACACCCTCAGAAAACTTATAAATAATATGGTAAAGCAAACATTGGATTGGAATCCGCAGGACAAATAGAAGTAAGTTGACCACGGAGAAACATGGCGCAGATCAGCTGCACAACACAATATGGAGACAAATTATATAACCATCGCAGAACGGAGTCAGATGGAAGAGATTTGTGGAAAATAAATGTAAAGCAGGAACAAAAAATTAAAAAAGAAGATTAAGAAAATAATAAGCCTATTAATAGTACACAATGCTTGCAAACTGAGGAAATTTGTCAATTAGAATAATTTTTGGATCAGTAAGGGATCTTAATACTAAAGATGACATTAGACATTTTATCTGCAACTGCCCTGGTCTAATAAGGCAGTTTTTGATGTTGTTTTTGATGATTTGACAGAAATTTACTGATCGCTTCTGGTATAATCTAAACTCAGATGAAGGACTAATTTTTGGCAACCTAGGAAATTTCGAACATTCCTTTTCATGATATTTATAGATTTGCCACAGTTACACCCTTTATTTTACCCTTTCAGTAATATTATAAAATATACTAATATATCGTGTTACGCCAGGTCTCGAAGAAAAATTAATGGTTCAGTTTGTATTGTAATATAGTAAAGCCGATGAATATAAACTCAAATGTGTACCATGACCAGCTACATCTGCTTTTATCCCATCGAATTAACTAACTTGTGAAAATGAAGTGTTGAAATAGTATTTTCTATTGCATATTTAATGAAAACCTGACTGTCATTCTGAAATAATATTCATCAGAAATAAGGAGTTAAATCGATATATCAGATTGACTAGTTAATTAATTCAGAAATCTAGAAGTGTGCAAATGTAGAAAATTTATAAAATTTAGCTATTATAATTTTTTTCAACATTTTCGTGGTCCTAAACTGCTTCAAAAGTCCACAAAAAAATTATATCAGATTATAATGTACAAAAATAATTATTTTAAAATTCATTTCGAAAACTAAAATTCAACAAAAAAAAAAAGAAGGCAACAACTAGATCCCATTTTCACATTATAACACAAAAAAAAAAACAAAAAACAACAACAAAAACACTAACAGTATATAATAATAATAATAAATAAAAATAAAAAGGAAAATAAATGAAAATAATACACTTTAATGGTATGAAACGAGGACGAAAAATCAGCAGTTGTAGCAGTTAATTTAATTTATTGCAACATTTTTATGGGCGACTTTATTGCATATAAAACATAATTTACTGCGTCTGAATTACACTAACTACAAAAAAAAAAAACAAAAAAAATTATAACGATGTATTTTTTTGCTGTTGTTGTTGTTGTAGTTCCCGCACTCTTCAGAAATTTCATAGTCAATTTTTTAACTCCACTATAAATAACTGGTATAATCATATTTTAAAGGAAAAAAAATAAAAGAGAAAAAATATGATAAAAAATAAAAATAAGTTTTAAAAGGATAATAACATCCAGTAAAACTTACTCTCAATCTATATACACATATTAAAATATTAAGGAATAAAAGATATAGAAACGCATTTACTTACAGTGTATGCTTAAAATTATTCAGATACGTATTTTATAATTTCAATAATAATTATATATAGAAATTAATCAGTGTTACATTTCAGGAACACTTGTGAGAAGCAAAGAAAGCATGTTGTTACTCTGTTCTTTAAGCAGATCTAAATGTGACAAAAAAAGTTTTATGGAGAGCTATTTACCGAGCAACTCTTGCTTAAAAGTTACTTACTATTTTATCAATACACCTCTTTTACATTTTTAAGCAGATTTCGTTCATATGTATCTATCGGCGTTGTATACCATGGCACACTCCGCTCATCACTTTTGAAAATTTCAGGGCCGGAAAAGAGGATTTTCTTATATACACTTGTAATTCAAAATGTAAAAGTGAGTGTGATTTTTATATACGCTTCGTGAAGCCATTTCAATCTAATGATAGAATATGGACAAGTTGATTGAGAGTTAGCTAGCTATATATCAAATAAAATGATAAATATTTTTTAATTAGCGAGGTTGATGAAATGACAAGAGCCGACGAATCAGAAAATCATTCTCCTAAACAGAAAACAATTTTGGGAAAAATTTAAAGCGGAATGGTATCCTAAAAGTTGTAAGTCAAAATTTTGTAATAAATAAAAACTTGCCTATTAAAAATGTATTCTTACTTCTTGTACTCATTACTGTTTTTATACATTACTGATGATTGTAGTTATCTACATTCGTACCTCATTAATAAATTCAGTACATTTACTCATCACATCGTTCATCACTATATTCGTTTATGGATTCAGTTACTTTGCTCATCATATCGCTCATCACTATATTCAGTAATGAGTTCACTACATTTGCTCATTACATCGGCCATCTTTATACTGTCTTGTTAATAAATTCAGTAATTTTGCTCATCATTATATTCGTTAATAAGCTCATCTCAACTTTGCTCTTCATATCGCTCTTTACTATATTCATTTAATGAGATCATTAGCTTTCAACCAATCCATTAATAACATAAAAATGTGGCATAGGAATGCATGGTTTAACCAAACATAAACTTGAAACAAACAACAATATCATTTCAAAATTAATGAATATATTATATTCTATGCAACTAATCATCATGAAATAAAACACCAAGGAGGAACAGTTATCCTTATAAAGGAAAAATTCGTCACTATCCACTTCAAAATTATTGTTGGCTCAGCATTCACACCACTTCTGCCATCTGTGTGCATAGAACTTAAAGATGAGAAATTCGTAACGACATCAGTAAACCTCCTAAACAAAATATTTCCGAAAAAGAATGAAATAAATTCTTGGCAAGCCTAGGCAACAGATTTATAGCAGCAGGGGATTTAAATGCAAAACACCCGTTTTGGGGTTCAAGCAGACGGCTGTTGAAAGTGATTTTTTATAATTGATACGATCCTGTGGACAACCTTCATATTGGCCAAGTGACAGGAAAAAAATTCCGGATCTGGTAGATGTTGAAATCACCAAAAATATAAACAGGAAAAAAATTCCATCATCCGCAGTGCTGGGTCTCTCATCAGATCACACACCAGTAATTCTTGAATATTAATCTGAAGTTATAGATGAAAACCTAGTAAGACGTCACTAGTAAAACCAATAAAAATACCAACTGGCTGAGATATAGGAATTTCATCAGTGTCAATTTAAAGGTAAAATTGAAAAGATGTTATTGAAAACTAAAACCGACATCGATGCATCTGTGAGACTAAGTTTAATCAAATGGCAAAAACTGGAAAAAAATCGTTCAAATAATGAGAAAAAAAACATTTAAAAGACGCTCAAAGCAGTTGCAACACGATGCAACACAAAAAAAATTTCAGAAGTATTTTACCAGCCTATATCCAACTATGAAAACAAACTATTCTTTGTGGAAAGCTACAAAAATATAAAACATACCTAATAACATGACCTGTCAATCAAGTTAAATAGCACATCATGCGAACTACTAACAACTAGAAACCAAAATATACCAGCAAGACCATGTTATAAAATTAATACGCAGTTAGTTGAATCTATAATCAACAAAAAAATCAACCCCAAAAAAGCACCAGACTACGATGGCGTTTCAGATAAAATGCTGGAGGAAGGAAAATATCCATATATAGACCCATCATCCTATTGCCTATGCTGTCAAAAGAATTTGAGAAAATTATAGTGCATAAAATGATGACGCATATAAAAAACGATGGAGTGATTCCCTTGCATCAATTTGGTTTTCAAGCTGAACAGAGCATGATCGAACAGGTACATAGAATAGCTGCTCAAATAAAACAAGGACTTGGAGAAAGAAAGTTCTGTTCAGTAGCGTTTTTGGATGTTATTCAGGCATTTTACGAAGTGTGGCACAATGGATTAATCCATAAACAAAATATACAACTCTCATTTAATACTTAACTCCTATGTGACCATCAATAGACGCTTTAGAGAACGGCTAACTTAGAAGAATCACATCACCGCAAAAAAGAGTGACACAAAGTGTTGCTATATGTGTTGCTATAAGTGTTGCTATATATAAAGCCATTATGGAACCAATCTGGTCCTATGGATGTCAGTTATGAAGAACTGTTTCTAATAGCAACATCGAAATATTTCAAAGGATGCAATCAAAAATTTTACGTACCATAACCTAGGCTCCTTGGTACATTCAAAATATTAATCTACATAAAGAGTTGAATATACCCATGGTTACAAACATGGTTACATGCAAACGGCAGATATGCAGATATGTAAGGCAGAAAATTGGAATGAGCGAGCAAATATGAAGTGTCAAATCAAATGGACTAAACCTTCCAACTTTGTAATTTTTAAGATTTGAATAAACCATAAAGGTCAGAATTATTGTTATAAATTATTGTCATTTTCGTGTAGAAAGATTCAATAAATTCAGTTAAGATTGGAAAAAGCTTTATTTATCACCTCCTTCGTCACAATTTTCGTTGATGAACTAAGTAATTACCTTTGCTCATCATATTTCCCCTCACTTTATTTATTAATGAGTTCATTTGCTTTACTCATCACGTTGCTCATTATTAGAAAATCAAAATATATAAATGAGTTCATAACTACAATTTTTTTTGCATTAAACAAATTCAACTAATTTAAATCTCTCTTTAAAATCTCTTTAAAGCTCTTCATTAAAATATGCATGTCTTCTGAATTGTAGTGAGCTGACTAAATTGTCAGTCCATGGTACTACATCTTTCTTTTTATCGTTGAGTATCTTTAAATATGGTCTTAAATTAGAATCTATTGCAAATAAAAAAATTTAAATTTGAAAATAGGACCTATTTTCAGATTAATCTAATTTATAATGCACGTTTCTTTACAACTTAAATATATTATGTTTTTTTAAATTTTTACACAGTTTAAATATCATTCAAAGTGTCTATTCAATTTTCAATCTAATTAACGTTATTAACTCATTAAGTTTATTAACTTAAAAATGTCTATACAAATTTTCGTGTACGAACATTTTTAGCAATGACTGTATTAAGTCTTTGCATTTAGGAAAAATATTTTTTTGGAAAATTATTATGTATATATATATTTTTTTTTTGGCGAATTTTTCTTTTTTACATGTATTAACTTAAATATTAAAACAAAATTTATTGTCATTGAATCCAATGAATTTTCCAAGGTTCTTCTTTAGGGTGTTCTGTTCTCTACTTTAAAAAGAAATAAAATGAGAAATTAGATAAAAATCACATAAATTAGAAATCTTTAATAAAATATTGGCTATGAAAGATTGATAACAGATTTTCCATAAAAAAAACCAAATATAAAATCGCACAGATCATTATTTATATATATATTTTTGTTTAATATACATACATACATATATTATAATTGTTTTTGTTAGTACATATATGCAAATATTTAATTGCGTAGAAAATTATACGATTATAATAAATCCTTTGATTTGGGTTTAGATGAAATTTTATGACTAAATTGTTTGAAAATTATTTAAATGCCTCACTCAAACTCCATAAGTTTGGAATTTGTCTAATATTAAGGTGTCAATTTGAATAAGTATAACAAATTTAAAAACTCTTTACTTCATTTATTGTTCTGAGTTCTGAAAAAAAATTAGAAATGAAGTTATATAAAAGTAGAGAATTATGTTAAATCAAGTGATGTTGTTCCAGTTCAGGTTAAGTTATTTTATAGAACTATGTTTTAAATGAATTATTCAAAATATGTATAAAATTTGGTTTAAATGGTTAATAAATACATGTATGTATTAAAACAAGAGATATTAGAAAAAATTACAATATAAGAACTTTTGCCAGCCGAGAACTGTGGTAGAATGGATATGTCGCCTGACTACTACCAAAAAGACCCTGGATTCGAAATCAGAGAATGGATGTTTAATTTAATATTTTTTTTATTTCCGCTATTCCAAAAGTAATTTTTTTTTTGTTACACTCTTGACAGTAACTTAGGAATCACCATTTCGTACTTAAGTAAGTACGGTACTGCAATTTTACACTACACTATCTGCAATAATTCGAGTATTTATTTTAAAAAATTACTGTCTTATCTACTCATTAAATGTGGAAAACTACTACTATTGTCAGGAACTAAGCCTCCTTAAATAGAATAGTTTCATTTTATTTAATTTGTTACCAGATTAAAATAATTAGTTTTCGAATATTATTGATAATAACTTGAGTAAAGTAATGGTCGAACATTAGCTAGTTTTGTCAAGTTAGTACCAAATTATACTCTCACAAATTTAAATAAAAATTTTAATGTTAATTTAAAATGTTCGACCATTACTTTACTCAAATTATTACCAAGTTGTACTCAAACTAACAGCCCGACAGTTAAACAAACTCTGACAATATAAACAAAAAGACAGGTTATATCAGAAGAATCGAGGCCCATATTCTGCAAGGAAAAAGTGACTGTAGTTAATATAAATAAATTAATAAAATGAATCTAAGAGATCGAAAATACTATATAAATGTTTCTGAAGTGTAATATGAAATGCACAAAAAGTTGAGATTGAATTAATAAATTTTCATTTTTTGAGTTAGGCATTAAGAAGTGCTTGTGAATTAAATATCTAATCAATTTTATTCAAAAACGGTTTATTTATCAAAGTGATATTGAAAATAATTAAGAACAATAATGTAAGGTAAAGTAAGGTTTCATTTAATAAGTATTTTATATGTATGTTTTGTTTGATGTACCAATTTTGTCATAAATGGGCTCATGTGCAAAAAATTATATTTCTGCTACATTTTTTTCTCCATTGAAATAGAATAAATCGTCGGTGTTCGGGCAGAAGTGACCCAGGGAAAAAAGTTAGTTTTGAGTAATTTACATTGGAAATTTCGGCATTATTTAAAACTGAAAAAAATTATGAAAATTTACGCATTTGGTATAATTATTTTTGATTACAAAACTAAATGAAGCGTAGTTTAAAGAACAACGTTGATAGTTTATCTGTGTTTTTAAAAAATGTTGTTTTTTCGTGAAAAATAAATTGTCTTTTGTGCCTGAACAACTTTTGTCATTTATAATATTAACGTTAAACATTTATAGTTGCTAGAAATAAAGTTTTTTTACAAATAAAACTGTTGCAATAAAGAGCCAATACGATACAAAAAAAAACAATAAATTGATATTATTATAATATTTATTGAAATTCTTATGTTAGTTAATAATAATTAAAACAACTAAAATAAAACTAAAAACAAAAATAATTCAATTATTTTTTCTCAAAGTGTAAAATAGAAATAAAGTAACACTTATTATCCATAATTTAACGAAGACAAAACAATAATTCCATTATTTTAATTCTAATATTATTCTATCACATTATTTTTTTTGCTAAAATTTATAGCAATGGTTTTCATTCATCACCATTATCTGAATGAGATTCAAAGGCGGGTTGAGATACAGCATGTTTTTGATTTTTATTTTCCGATAAATTGTTATACCATGCATGAAACTCAGGTAGAATTGCACCTTTTTGAGATAGAGTTATTTTTTTTTTTTTGTGAGCACCATTGATTCAAATCTTTAGTCATGCAAGATCTTGTTCTAGTTTTTGAAATACTAACATCAATTTTTTGAAAATTCTCAGAATAGTTGTATTTATAGAAAATAATGTTCGGATTCATTTTTTCATAGGATGCACATTTTATTTTTAGCCATTTAACTTTATCATTGGTTTCATTAAAAAAATTATTTTGAATAATTGGTTTAGCCAAGAACTTTAAGTTAATCATATCAGAGAGCCGTAGTTGTTCAACCTATTTTTTCGTCCCCTATTAGATCAAGCTGATTTTAGTATAAACCAGGCGCGATTGGATAAAGCATCTTCAACCAGACCATGGCTAATTGAAAGATTTAAAAAAAAAAACGTTTTACAAACTCTAATATTCAGAAAACCATTATAAAATATTGCCTATATTCATATACTCTATATTATAACTATTCAGAAAATATTGCCTATACTCATACCACCTTTGTTTTTTGGAATAGCAAAAGGGATTACAACGAAAAGTGCCCAAAATCCTTTATTTAACAATTTTTGCATGGTGAAACGTGTATTAATGGCCAAGAACTTTAATCAATTTTCAAATGTGCTGCAAGGTCTTAGTCATTTTGGACATTAAAGGTTTGTGTTAAAAAGAGATGAGATTCGTATTTGAGTATTTTTTCCTGTGAAGAATATTGTAAAATAAACCTAATGAGCCAAATATCTCAAAATTGCCAAAATGGCGTTTGGTCACTTTTGCCCAAACACCGACGAAATTATTATTATAGCCGAAGAATACTTTACAAGTAAAAATAACTTTAACAGTCTATAGGAATGACTTTTTTTTCATGATGAATTGGAAGAATTGGATTGTGCAATTATTATACCACCGGAGGCAAATATTTTAACAGATGAGAAGGATTTAAAAAAAAATGGAAAGTGGACCGACCATTAATTTACCGATATGAAAAAAATTATGAAATCATGTAGGTATGTGAGATGGACCAACAATAAGCCATGTGTAATGGTAACAAATTATGGCATTGAATCAATGGGATATGTTAGACGTTGGTCACTGGGAGATTGACATTCCACATCTGTTATTGTTCAAAAATTTTAATCAATGGTTGAAGTTTGATTATCCGATCAATCCGAACCTAACTAATGAACTACCAAAATGGGTGGTGGCTCCGTTTTAACAACATAAAATTGACTAATGCTTTTTCGGCATAATTTAAAATTGAAAAATTTTGATTTAGCCTATCTTGACATGGAAAGGTTAAATATCTGATGTAATTTTTAATTGTTGAAGATTTTAAAGTGCTTAAACTTTTGACTCGTGAGCACATTGCTTATTGCTTTTGTTGTGTAGGTTCGTCACAGTATTACATACGGAATATTTTAATTTATTAAAATCTTTCTATAACATAGAGATCTTTCTGTTTTTTTTACGATCTCTCAAATAAATGAAATACTTTTAATAAGAAGAGTCTTATCCTTTCAAGCACTATGATGACCTTGTATATGACACTCCTTGTATATGATACACAAATGCTAAATAGTAATAATAATGAGAATGGTAATTCACCGCGTGCGCGGCATGGGAGGGGTTGTTGGTACATTATTATTATTTCTTAAAATATAGGTATTACAATTTTCAAAATCTTAGGTCTGAAAGTATACCAGAATGATTGGTTTCTGATTAAATTGGATGTTATCCAGAAAATTACATACATGTAGAAGATGTGCTGATTGCAATAGAAGAGGCATTTGAACTCCGTTAAATGCGACAAAAACCCTTGTATCGAACAGAATTGTTTCAGAAGTTTTCATGTTTAAGAGTCCAATGTGGTAAATTGGGAACACCCCTTTAAAAAACAAATAAATTATTTTTGGTGTCAAAATATTCTGTTTTGTTATTTTTAATTAGTAAACTTCCCCATTTTTGTATCTAAACTAATTTTATGCGATAGCCTATGCGAAGCTCTAATGGGTTAAAAATCACAGTTTGAAAATAATTAAATCAAAGAAAACAATTCAACAATGTTCTATATCTTATCAGACGTATTTTTCTTTAAAATTCAATTTTTATTCTAAACTGTTCTCATAATACTTCTAATTATTAATGGTAAGCATAAGTTAACAACCTATGTAGGTATTAGATTTAATTATTTAATATCTTATTTTATTCATAAATCATTATAATTACAAGTATGTACTTAATTCCTTTTCAATTTTAATTTTAATTCTATATTTGAATTTTTCAAAAAAATCATTCATTTCTACCTAAAATCAATCATTTCTACATTCAATATTAAAATTAAATTTTTTGAAACAACATCCCTTTATCATATTTTTCAATATAAAACAAAATAAAAAAATGCCCCACCTAAAAAACTCATTAAAACCATTATTACAAAAAAAAAATCAAAATCACGTCCTCGAACTGTCAGAATCATATTATCGTCAGCGCCACTATAATTCGTTTTAATAATAAAAGCAACAAAAAAACGAAGCCGCATCTTATAAAATTTAAAAACCTTTATGCAAGTTTACCGCTCACCATCAATTAAAACTTAAAACAATTCTTTTTCAAAAATTTTCTATATTTTCTCGGACTTGTTTTTATAAGAATGATGACTTTTTAAGATCCTTTGGACACTTAAAAATACAACTATTGATTGCCCATACATAATATGTATTAGGTATACTTGTATATTATATACACACTTAATAATCTTTAAATTCTCATTTTCAAATATTTTATTCCAATTTTAATGCTCCAAAAAAAAAAAAACAATAAAAAAAATGGTTCGTAACCTGTCTAAAATTTATTGTGTTACCTTATTTTACCCACCTTAAAAAAAAAAAATCCAAAAACAAAAAATGTTGAGAAATGAGATGATGATGACATGTATTTAACCACAAAATTTATTTTTTTTGTTTTTTTTTTGTTGTACAAAATGATGTCCGGGAAAAAGGGATGGTCCATGTACCTTTAGAAAAATCATGATGGGAATTTATAATCTTATTGCATTAAGATACGATCAAAAATGTTGATGATCACAAAAAATAAACTTTTCGAATCTTGTTTTATTAATCAATTCATTCCGATATAAAAAAAAATAAGGAAAAAAAACACAAAATTATTGACTTTGATGAGTTTACCAAGTAATGGTGATGGTGCTTGTTGCTGATGATCGAAAGGAGTTTTTTGATAGTATTATTATTATTATTATTGGGTTGATATTGATGAACGTTCATCATTACTATTATGTATGAAAATAAAATTAAAAGTGAACTCTAAAATAAGTTAATTTTTCACGGCACAGCAGCTGTGAAAATTGGTTTTTTTTCAATATATCAGTGATGGATACATGATGGTGGGCAGTGCATCATCTACAGATGAAAAATGACTTTTTGTGAAAGATTGTGATAAAAAATTGAAAGACAAACTTCTATAATTCATCTTATTGGATCTTACGGAAATATATATTTGGCTTTAGTGATGCGTAGAAGGGAATTCCGATGAATATATCGCAATCGAAACACAAAAATTTAGGTATTCAAGTAATTATCATTTTCAGACAATCATTATGGAATAATTTTAATTCTACAAATCCCTTGATTTAAGTCCTATAAATCTTGTTGTTATCAGACTTATAACCTTGACAGACTATACTTCATAATGAAGTTCAACTTAATTATGAAGTAAAGTTTAATGAAGTAGTGACAGATTAGTTATTTTCACTTATTATTAATTATTTTTAATTTTTTTTTTTTCAAAAATAAGACCATATCACCTTAACAGCTTAACCAAAAAAAAATATTAAAATGTCAATTCGACTTGTCCTTTTCAAATATGTAAATTTTTAATGAAAATTTAGTTTTAAAATTTCTAACAGATGGCTTTTTTCTTAATTTAATGATAAATGAAGTGGATTTTAATTCATTAATGAACTTCATTATGAAGCAAATTTTCTTGATAATGAAATATTTTAATCTAATGAAGTATACTGTCATGGTTAATCCTTATCTTAATTTGGAAACATTTTCAATATTTTAAGCAAACTTTCTGTCGACTACTGACTTGAAATTTTAAGCACAGCTTATGTATCGGTGACAACATTTTTTGGCAAAATGGAAAATTGAAAAAGAAGGAAATGGAAAGAAAGATAGAATAATAACGAACAAATATTTATTATTTTAATAGCCATTTAATTGCTACAATATGGGACTGACTTCTTTCTTCACTATTATCCTTGACAGACAATACTTCATTATGAAGTTCAACTTAATTATAAAGTAAAGTTTAATAAAGTAGTGACAGATTAGTTATTTAATTATTACTTTTTGTTTTGCATTTATAAACAATAAAAATGGAAAATAAAAAAGTTATTTTGAATTTTAGCTTGAATTAAATCTTTTAAGATTATTTCAACGATATAAAAAAAATACAATTAAACTTAAGAGAAAACAGATTTATCATTTATTAAGAATTATTTTGTTGAAAATAAGAATAAATTTTTTGGGAAATATTCTTTGCGTTAAAAAATCCAATGAAAGGCAAATATTAACATAAATAAAAATCTTTTTTGAAATACTCTATACGTTGGTTAGCTGGTTTAATACGTGGTCGTTGAAATCTACTTTCTGAACACTTAGGCATCTCCAATGAATAGTTAGACCCTGATAAGATTATTTGCTCAGACCATTATCCTTTTGAAAATTAGATGTTGCCCGGATGGTTGTTAGGCATTTTATTATACATATATATTATATTATTATAAAATTTTATTTTCACTTATTTTCAATTATTTTCACTTATCTTTAATTATTTGTAATTTTTTTCAAAAATAAAATATCACCTTAACCACTTAACCAAAATAAAATATAGAAATGGTAATTCGAATTATCATTCAAACCAAAATATTAAAATTTCAATTTGAATTTTCAAATATTTAAATTTTCAATGACAATTTAGTTTTAAAATTTGCAACAGATGCCTTTTTTTCTTAACTAATGTTAAATGAAGTAGATTTTACTTCATTAATTAACTTTATTATCAAAGATCAACCCTACAATGTTTCTGATATTTATCGATGATCTTCTTCATTCACCTTTAATCCTATTCTTGTTTTTACAGAAGATAGTTGTCTATTTTCATCGGATGTCCTCACAGTTACTGATACTAAACGTAAAATGATGCAAATTCAAACAATGAATGATTCATATTTTCTTTTCCTTTGAAAATTAAATTTTGAACGCCCCCCTACTGATCTTTTAACTAATACAAGTAGAATAATATATATTTTATAAATTCAGATCACAACGCGTTAAAGAACTCATGTTGAGAGATCTGTAATTTTGCATCAATCAAATGCTTTTATTTCAAGAAATAATTATTAGCCCCCTTTTATAAAACATATAATTTATGGACATCAATCAGATTCAGATCAATTTCCAAAACTTAACAACAATAAAAAGCTATAAAGGACTGAAATCGGAAATTTTTTCAAAAGAATTTAAATTTTTTTTTATTATTATTGTTTTTTTTACTGCAATGATCGATATTTTGATTTTACGATAATTGAAAGTATCGGTCATAATAAAATATAAGAATATTGCGGTTTTAAGTTGAATATCAGAGTTAAAGACAACAATAACAAACAATTTAAGATGTACCCCACTGTCGAATGATTATTATAATTATAGATTGTGTATATGTATATATAGAATGGAAGGTTGAATTCAACTTGAATACAATCAAAATGATACAGCAATTTTATAAAATTTTTAAGACCTTGAAAGATAAATTGATATGTTGAATATAATAATATTTAATTAATAATCAGATTTTTTTGTTTTTTATTCTTTATTATTATTATTTTAATTTTTATGGTAATAAAAAAGGACCAAAAGAAAATTCATTTCATTTTTTATTACTGATAATTAAATTTTTTGTATTGGTAAATTATCAATTTGTACCGGTTAAAAAAAAAAGCCATTTTGATTACATTAAAGGCAATTTCTTAAGAAATAAAATTAAAATAATATGTTGGAAAAGTTTAAATTCAGGGCTCATCATTTTTATTTAAATAAATTGAGTTATGCTAATTTTATGATCTCGTTATAAGACAAAAAATAAAAGTAAAAGTTATAAATATTAAAATTAGGTAAGTATGTAAGTAAGTATTATCAATAATTATTTTTAAACAAGTTTTGATATTATTTTAAACGAGTTCAAATTTTGTTATGAAATTTCACGAATTGAAAGTTATGTGAATTATGCAAAAACTGATCCAATTATTTTTGAAAAAAACGATTTTTTATTTTAAAACACTCAAATTAATAATTTGAAAGTTTTATTTTCCACTTTAGTTTTTTTTAAGCAAACTTATAATTAATATCATTTAATAAAGTATGTCACAATTAGCTGATATTAAGTAATTTGTTTTGGCTTTATTTTTTTAAATGTTGTGAGTGTTGAATTGGCTCATCGATTTTACTGGAAGATATAACTCAAGAGGCAGCCATTGTTCCAATTTGTACAGTCACTCATGCCACAGTTTGTCAAAGGTCTGTACGACATCTTGGAACACTGCCAAGCAATAGTTTTCACTTTCCGATGTGTCGTTTATTACATTTACTACTCTATGAACTTGTTCAATTTTTAAATTTTTCGACTAAACTTGTAATAAAATAATAACGAATATAGGATAAAGTCTCTTAAACAAGTATGATGAATAATTTAATTTTAAAATTAAAGCAGTGTTTTATTCACCAACACTATTAGAACTCATCAGTATGTATAGTAGTGTTGAACTATCTTATTTTTATCAAATAAATAAATCTTCTTAGGACATCGTACAAAACAATATATAGTTTTCAGTCAAAAAGGATCTAAATTCTTATCTAGTGAACTTCATATGTTGTTTTTTCTCTTATCTGTATTTAATGAATCTTTCACAACGAAAATTACAATAACTTACAACAATTGTGACCGTTAATGTTTATTCAAATCTTATAATATAAAAAGTTGGAAGGTTTAGTCCATTGATTTGACACCTCATTGTTGTTCATTCTGCCTTATATACTTTTTTGTAACTTGCTGGTTACAGAAATATTTTGTAACCTACTTGTTACAGAAATATTTTGTAAGCCTCTCGTCAAATGGTTTGGGTGTTGGAACAATTTGGTTGTATATCTGTTTTAATATTTTTCAAGTTCTTCTATAATCAAGGATATATTCAAATCTTTATGTATATAAATATGTTTAAGATACCAAAAAGACTGCCCAATAATCAAAAGAATGTACCAACTGATGAGAATAATCCTTTAACGAGAAATTTACATCATCATTATTGTTCTGTAATACCATCCGTGATTATATTATGTACACTTTTACTCTCATAGTACTTTATTTTTCACTTAGCTATTCCGAAATTACATATGACTCAAAAATAATTTATTGATGATTAATAATTACCTAGACCTACATTATAGTATTAAATCGTTTGATTATATTATTAGAATAAAAAGTATATTAAGATCATGCTTTAAGATAATATTTTCATTATGTTTAAGAGGGTTGAAAACGATGATAAGTTATTAAACACATTGAAAACATTGCTTATGGGCTTTAGAAATATTTAAAAAAAAATGCCTGTATTTGCTGCACTGAAAAATATCAAGACTACTCTTTATCATTAATTATTGTAATTTAAATTATGTGAGACTTATAAAATTTTGAACAATTTATATGACGTAGGAAAAATTATCGCGACCTCTGTACCATAGAAAAATGTTTAAGGGCTTTCAGTATCTGATGTTTGTAAGTAAACCATATATTTTAATTTTTGCTTTTTCTGTTTGAATTTTTGTACACTGTAAGTGAAAAAATCTTTAAAATTTTATTAAAACTGTTTTAGAATTTAACTTCATTTGAATTGTTTATGTACGCTTATAAAAAGTAAAGTTTATTTCTTCGCTATACGGGTACACACTTTTAATGGTAGAGTTAAATACTAACATAGTTAATTATTATCAAAACAACAGAATTAATGCGGTACAATGCTATCGCTTGACACGTGTTCTGGCAGTTGCTATACAACTAAAGTTCTAGCATAAATCAGCAATATTTTTTAAAGAAAATTATTACCTTATAGACCTGAAAATTGGTATACTTATATACTATATTACAAATTAAAAAACACATCTTTTACCATTTTTCTAAATTCTAACTGGTTTGGGTAACTGTCATTATAGTTCTTATCGTTAATGAGGAATAATTGAAGTTCGAGAGATTTTGAATTGGACATCTAGCATGTGTATGTAAATATTTGTTATTGGACATTTTTCCGAAACAATTTTTTTTAATTCGATTCATAAATCTAAAACACTTTATTGCAATCAATTTTACAGATTTTGTGTTGGACTCGGGCAACGTTGGTTAAATTTTTTACTTGTTCATGAAATTTATCCCGATAAACAAAATGTGTCGTAGAAAGATGAAGGAACACAATGTGTTCCTATTTGTGTACCCAGCAGAAGAGAAAAATAATAAAAATATTTTTTTTTGTTTTTCTTTTACTTGATTTTTAATTTCTATAATAGTTATCCAATAATTATCTATGTAGAACATAATTTTTAAATCCTAGCAATAGCAAATAGCTTGGTAACTATGACGACCGAATGCAATAAAGTTTAATAGGATTCGGTTGACAAATTATTTTTTTATTGCGTTAGTTTGTTTTTGTTATTGTTTTTTCTAAGTACTAAGCTAAGTGTGAATTATTCTTATAATTTTTAAAATAAAAAAATAAAAGTTGTAAATTGGATTGCAATAAAAGTTTAAAATACCAGGTATGTTGCCAAGATTAATGCAAATGTGGACTAAAAAAATAAGTTGTACCAAATTTTCTTTGCAGTGTCCCTAAAGTGTTTCTGTTGAGTCCGTATTTTTACTCTTACAACTTTACTTATTTTATCGACTTTTCTTTGCAATGTCCCTAAAGTGTTGTTACTGTGTCTGTATTTTGATTCTTATAAAATCGGAATTTGAATCAAGTTTTGTAGAAAAAATTTAAGGTTTGTTAAAATTACAAATTGAAGCAATATTTATAAATTAGTAAAAATCAATGTTATGATACTTTTTTATAGAATTAAAAAATGTTTGATTCTCCCAACTCATCAATAAAGGACCAAATATTTAAAAAAAGAAGATAAAAACTTTTAAACAAAATAGTTTAAAACTTTCAGCACCCAAATTATAAAACAGTTTGCAGAAATTAAAAATCAACTTGGTTAAAAATCAGTGCAAGAATTTAAAGTAAGAAAATAGTCAATAAAATATCAAAATCTGAAATTACTACAATATCTAGAGAATTGAAGACAAAAACAAAAAAGCCAAAATTATTATTGTGTATTCAAAAAATTATATTATTTTATAAATTATTTAAATTAAATAATTAAAACAATTAATACGTTAAAAGTTATTATTTCTACTTTTTCCATCTTTTTATCCTCTATTCTAGCTGGAAATATGGTACAGTAATCATGCACTTGGCACAAGAATTGAATTTTGTTTAATTTTTGGAAAATATTATAAGAGAATACGAAATGTGTCGACAATTTATCGACTAAATTTGCCGTAAATAGGAGCACATGTGTGTGAAGTTTGTCGACACTTCCTCGACACTTGTGTTGTTAATATCAAAAAACACATGTGTCCAAAATGTGTCGACACTTTATCGATTAAATTTAATGTAAATATGAGGAACACATGTGTGCGAAGAGTGTCGACAATTGCTTGACACATGTGCTGTAAATATCAAGAAACACATGTGTTCGAAATGTGTCGACATACACGCGACACTTTATTATAATGAGAGACACATGTGTCTGGACATTTGCGACCATTTGCACCATTTTTATCCCTACTTTTGTCGTGAATGTGTTCCATGGGCACGGAACACATTCACGACTTTTTAGGAACACTTTTGTCAAAATTGTTTACCGGGTATACTTCCGAATTTATTATATTTTTTTACAATTTTTATACTAAATTTTTTATGGGAAGAAAACCATGTATATTATTATTGGATATTAGCATTTTTCAGAAATTATTTAGGGCTATTTTTAGGTAATATTTATCGCAGTTTTACCCTACAAAATTTAATAATTAATTGTAGTAATTTGACTTAAAAATAACAAACACAATAGTGTTGTCATAGCCTGACGAAAAATATATGCTAATTCGTTATTGCAATTAATATATTTCATATAATAAGTTATATTAAATTACTTAATTCAAATTTTTCATTTGTTTTTTTTTTTTAAATTAACTTAATTAATTTAAATTTCCAAAAATTAAATTTAAGCTGACAAAATATGCCAAAATTTTTTTTACATAGTTTACAATTTTTTGAATAAAATTAACTAAAAATATAATAAAAAAAACTTAAATTTTTAAATCTCTATAAAATTACTTAAAATATTTTAAAATATTTCAACTGTCGGAACTGTCATTAAATTTAATTTTTCGACTGTGTAAGTAAATGAGAGACAGTCAAACAAAAACCAAAATATTCAAATGACAGTAATACAATCTGCTATAAATTTATTTATTTTATTATTAATTAATTCAACAGACTTGAAGTAGATTGAACTGAAAGTCAATACAGTTAACTTTTCATTATTTTTTTTTTTTTTTTTCAAAATGAATTTCAGTCTTTTTAGTTCTGATTTTTTCTTTATTTTTTTTAAAATATTGTACTAATATGCTAATCCGATGATTTATTTTTATTTTATTAATTTATATTTATTTATTTTTGTTTGTTTGCAATTAAATAATGTTTCCATGTGTAATGCACAATTCGGAATATAGGAATGAGAACATCATAATAAATAATAAATGTAAAAATTAAAATAAATTCTAAATAAAAAACAAAATTTCTTTCCTAAATGCACATCTAGTTCGCATAAATAGGTAGCCTATTCTGGTTAATAACTAAATAGGCTTGGAAGTAAAAACTAAAAACAAATTTTATTTTTATATTTTTTTATTCATAAAATATTTTAGAATTTGATTTCAAATATATTGGCGGTGTCTATACGATCAGTTATTTCGTCAATTTTCACTGTCAGTTAAAACTGAGAACTGTCTACACGTTTAGTTTTGAATGCAGTGAAATTTAAATAATAATAAAAAGTAATTTTTGGAAAGTGCAGCATTTTTTATTTGTTTATTCGTTCGTTTTTAGAAACAATAGGTATGTTTATATGCTTTAATTTAAATTTTAAATTCAAATAATGTTTCTCTAATACTTTTTTTTCTGTGTTTATAGTTATGCTGTATATTTTGAAATTAAGATTAGAAAAGCTGGCTATGAAATTCGGAACGATTGAAATCGAAAAAATGACCACAAGTTAAAAGCATTTCAACTTTTTTTATTTTTTCAAATAACAACAAAATAAATACATGGATTTCAGTGAAAACCTACAGTGTTCACTGATCGTCTAGATACCGCCAAGATTGATGAAAATAAAATCCTGTGTTTAGCTAAAAAAAATAACTTTACCGGAACAAGCAATGTTGTATATTGAGTTTATAGTAATGAACTGGAAATTAGTACTTAAAGAACCAAATTTATCTACTTGAGTAAAATTCATTTTTTTAACTATTTTTAGTTTTATTTTAATATTTGTAAGTAGTGTTCAGATTTGATTTTATTATGTGCAATAATGATTGTAGATGGTCATAGTATCAGGTACATAATGTATATCTATATTCATAAAGGAAAAGGAAGTACAGGAAATTATAAAAAACTCTGTGTCAGACAAGAAGGCTCCTGGGTATGATGGTATCACAGGCAAAATGGTAAAGGAACTTCCGTATTGCAGTATAAAATTCTTAACCCACATTTTTAATGCCATATTAAGAACTAGCTACTTCCCAGATATCTGGAAAACTGCTCATATCATAATGCTAGCTAAACCGGGGAAAGAGCCAAATGAGACTAGTTCATATAGACCAATAAGTCTTCTGCCAGTAATATCAAAATTAATCGAAAAACTAATAGCCAAAAGATTGATTAAAATAAATAATGAACGAGATATCGTACCAATATAATATAAAATACAATTGAGCAAATACATAGAGTAGTGAACCATATAAATAATTCACTTGACAAGAAAAAATACTGTTCTGCAGCTTTTCTGGACATTTCGCAAGCCTTCGACAAAGTTTGGCACAAAGGTCTCCTTTACAAGCTTAAAAAACTACTTCCTCACCACTACCAGCAAGTTTTGTCAACTTATTTATCAAATAGGAGGTTCTTCGTTAAATACAACGGGGAACAATCGTCACTAAAAGAAATTAAATCTGGGGTTCCTCAGGGCAGTGTCCTTGGCCCACTACTTTACCTGATATTTACAGCAGACCTCCCAACATCGCCGAGGGTACTCACTGCTACCTTTGCTGATGACACAGCAGTCTTAGTGTCTCATACTAATCCGAGATTAGCTTCAGAAGTTCTTCAGAACTACTTATTGGATATACAAAACTGGCTGAAAAAGTGAATAAAGGCCAATGAATCGAAATCCCTTCATATCACCTTTACTAATCGCAAGGGAAATTGCCCCGCTGTTCACCTTAACGACATGGAGTTGACTCACCAAGACTCGGTTAAGTACTTAGGTATGCACTTGGATAGACGCCTCACTTGGAAAAGTCACATCATCAGCAAAAATAAACAACTACGATTAAAATTCAACCAATTAATTTGGCTAATAGGTCGTTTCTCCAATTTATCCCTAGAATGTAAAGTTGCAGTGTACAAAGCTATCATCAGGCCAATCTGGAGCTACGGGTTGGAACTATGGGGAACAACTAGTAACTCCAACATCGAAATAATAGAACGCTTCCAGTCCAAAGTATTAAGGTCTATAGTTAACGCGCCTTGGTATGTCCGAAATGACACAATTAGATCAGATTTAAATATCCCATCTGTTAAGAAATTCATTAAAAAGAAAGCTGAAAAATACTATGTTCGACTGGAAAACTATCCAAATTTACTTGCTCCTCAACTCATCAATAATGAACGAACAAGCGAGCGCAGATTAAGACGCTTCAGACCGCTGGATTTATCTACTAGATTCACTTTACCTGAGACTCCATAAATATAAATTTGAATATTAAGTCAAGAATCAATGGATTTTTGACTTAGATTACATGTCAGTTACATCACGTCAATTTTAATTCCAACATTATACTCAATATCTTTTATATATTATGTAGATAGTTGTATAGAATAAAGACAAAAAAAAAAAAAAAAAATATTCATAAAGAGGGAAAGTTTGTTTGTTTGTTTGTTATACACGCCCACAGTTTTAAAGCTAGAGTTCTGAAATTTTGCAAAGTTATTTAAGGTCAAAAGAGGAATTGGACGCGGTACTTTAAAAAGTTGTGAAATGACAGGTTTGGGTAGCTGCCGTACAACTTTTAGCACCTAACACGAATCTTTCAAAAACCAAAGATATTACAGATCTGAAAATTTACACTTGGGTACTCTTTCACAAATAAAGAATAACGACTGTTACTGATTTCGGAAATTTGGCCTGGTTCGGGTTGCTGCCGTACAACTCCCAGCACCTAAGGGGAATCTTTCAAAAACCTATTGTGTTACAGGCATGCAAATTTACATTTAGATACTCTTTCACAAATAAAGAAATAGGACTGTTACCGATTTCGAAAATTTGAACTGGTTCGGGTTGCTGCCATACAAATCTTAGCACGTCTCAGAAATATTTCAAAAACCAATTGTTTTACAGGCATGAAAATTCACATTTAGATACTATTTCACAAATAAAGAAATACGACTGTTACCGATTTCGAAAATTTGAACTGGTTCGGGTTGCTGCCATACAAATCTTAGCACGTCTCAGAAATATTTCAAAAACCAATTGTTTTACAGGCATGAAAATTCACATTTAGATACTATTTCACAAATAAAGAAATACTACTGTTACCGATCTCGTATAAATAACATTTGCAATAATGAAGGCTAAAGTTCAGAAGACTTAAATGTAAAAATTGAAATAGCAACGATCAGTAGAATAACACAAAGTATTGAAGAATTGACTGAAAAAGTGTTTCCGAATTTTTACAAAAAATGTGACAATTCGTATTATTAATATTAATTAGAAAATACTGCAGAGTGTTCCAAGAGGTCCATGTCCATATATACAAATCGATAGAATAGATACAGTTATCAATGAAAATATTAGAATATATTTGATAAACCAACTTTTTTCAATTCGATTCATAAATCAAACTTCATTGAAATAAATTCTATACGTCATTTTGTGTTCGATCCGGACAACGTCGGTTATCTTTGCTAGTTGATTAAATAAATAAATAAAAAAAATATTATTTTATTCAAAAATTTGATTAAATTTAATTGTTAAAATAATCAGATATATGTACAATAAAAAGACTAATCGTTTTATGTGTAATAAATAAATAATTAAATAAATTAATATTGTTATGTTATGACCTATGAATAAATGAAATCGAACTTTAAATTTTTAGTTCTGTTAAACGTTGTCTATTTTAGAATGTAATAATATTTATCATTTCTATACATTATCTTCTGCTGTTCAATGGTATAGTGTAATTCGATTTCAAATACTTACAATCGATTTACTTGTTATTAAGTAACGTGATCCAATATGTCTTTGAGTTCATTTCTTGTGCCCCTTTGATAAACCAATGCTACACCTTTTCAGAAGTGCTGCGGAATATTTCGCAACAGTGACATTTGTCGATACATTGTCAATACTATACTTATATAATCAGTTGCGAGTTTGTGTCAAAATGTGGTTTAAATAATTTATCATATATATAATAATTTACATAAAAAAACACCCAAAAGAATATGCCATTCTTGTTCTTTTTTGATATATGAATAATATTAAGAAAAACCGTTTTAAGGATATTTCAAGTGACGACTTTTATAGGGTTGAATTTTTTGGTTGGTCCTATATAGTTATATAGTTAAGAATGACTTCTATTTAGTTATGTTCAAAATTTCGTAATTGCGTATTTCTGGATTAAAACATTGGCATAATCCACCAAGCTGCTAGCTCAGTAATTTAGTAGGCCAAAGGAAAATAATTTTCCAAAGACTTAAGGATATTAATGTTCTAAAAATCAATAAAATTGTAGAAATTGAAGGGGAATATACAATATATATGTATATATGTATATATATATAAATAATGAATATATATATACAATACTCTACTTCTAATAATTTTATTTTTAATAATTATTCTTTCCATTTTATCTCGTGTAAAAATAATTAATCAAATAATGACCATACATATTATATATATCTATGCACTGAAATTTGTTTACACCTGTTTAGTTAGACCTAATTTGAACTACGTCCTTCAGATACAGAAACTTTTCTGCAACATACATATTAATAGAATTGAAACGGTCCAAATAACATTCCTAAAATTTACCTTACACAATCTTCCATGGGAGGATCCGTTGAAATTAACTATATATGCACACAGATTGAATTTACTACATCTCAATACCGTTTGAAAAATGCAGAACTATCGCTTATTCTTCATTGAATTAATCAAACAGAACATTATTCTTCTACCCAATTACTCGTTAAGCTCAACTTTTGTTTTAGTTTCAGATTACTATCTAATAAAATGTTTAAGTTATAGTTTCATAGAACTATAAATGGGAGGTATCAATCACTAAATACCATTCACAAAGCTATCTTTAAAAATCAGTTTTTAAACATATTCTGTATTTGTGTCAATGAACGTGCGTCCCATGATATCCCTTGGCATGGGAATATTTCTATAGAATACATTATTATGTTATTTTAGCTCAATTTATACTATTATATTTTTTCTCCTATTTTTATTTATTAATCTATAATTTTTAAATTACATATTGGTAAATATTATAATTTTTAATAATTTTTTTTTGTTTTGCTTTTGTAATTAGAATAAATTTTTAGTTCTGCTTTTTCTATTCTTTTTTTTAATTTTTTTTCTTAATTTATGATTTTATATAAAACTAGAAGAAACCCCCGGGTACGTACCCGGCCTAGCAAAAAAAAGCAATTTTTCTGTCAAACGACACAATAAAATGATTTTCCATAAAATTAAACATTTGACATGTTGATAGTATCTGACAACAATATATAAAATAGTAATCATTTTTTTAATTTGCTATTAATAAACCATAAAAATAAAAATTTTCAAAGTTTTAAGTTAATTTTTATAAAATAAATTCTTTTATTTATAAAATAATATATCAAAACTATCAGATATAGCTAATTAAACTTTTTTTATAAGATTTAATTTGTTTTTATTATTTTTTCACCTTTAATAATACTAAGCAGACCGTATACGTAGCTATGTGAGACTAAGCTATGTGGGACTCTAATTCACTAAAGCCACCGGAGCCCTTTACCGTAACTGATATTATGGACCGATTAATTGATTTTTCGCGTTAATTGGGAAAGTTTGGTGTGTTGGAATATTATTAAAAAATATTTTTAATTAGTTTCCGAAAATTGTATTAAACCATTAATCATAACTATGGCTTAGTACCACTCATTACCATTTCCAAGTTATTATAAGATAGTTTTGAAATTTATCATATAGAAAATATTGGATAAAATGGAATATTGTAGCAAATCTTCTGGTATGCAGCATTGTCAGTTACACTGTCCCTGTCAGTAGTTTTCTCTTATCTTGGTAGTGCTAATTTTAATGTTTAGAGAAGTGGATTTTGTTGCTCTTGACGTTGCTGTTTAGAGCTGACCATGGGTGTAGGTAGGTTCAGGGAGAAAAATTCCGACCTTTTGAAATATTTGACCTTGTGATTTATTGATTGATATTGCATAATATGCAAGACTTACTGAAAGTTGATGTCTAATAAAGTCTTATAAAAAAGTTTCATTCTATCTGATTTCTTTTTTTTGTTTTATAAATAAAAGAGTTAATTTTATAAAGATTAACTTAAAATTTTGAACAATTTTTATTTTTTTGAGGTTTCCTATTAATATTACTATAATTGTTTTCAGATAATTTAAACATATCAAATGTTTAAATTTATTAAAAATCATTTGTTTGTGACTTTTTACAGCCAGGGGGTTTTCTAGTATGTATATACATATAATAATCAAATCAAATATCCGCTATTGCTCTTTATTAAAATTAACTATTATACAATCTGTAAAATAAATTTGAACAATAGAATTTTAACATAGGTTCAATAAACATAATAATATATTACATCATTTCAGTTATCTCTTTTTTGTATTGGTGAATATAAATTTCTTTAAAATGTGTTAATCTGTAAAATTATATAAATTCCTATAAATTTTGTTTAAATTTCATAAATTTTCTTTCAAAACCTATATTAATGTTATCCTACTAATTAATTTTTTTCCTACTAAAAGTGCAAAAATAAAAATTTATTTCGATCCGCATCATTGATTTATTGAATAAAGAAAAAAACGAAGGCACACGAAAAACCACGAAAAGTGTGCCTTCACTAATCGTGCTCTTAGGTATTATAATATAGATTTAACTAAAATTGTGAGAAATATATATTGTAACTTGATTGATTTAAGCTCGGAATAAATAAATAAATATATTAATTATAATTTTCTGCATTTATCTGGATATTTGTAAGTTCGACGGAATACTCCAACACATATACAAATTGCAATATAATATGTAGAAATTGTAACATCATAAACATAGTATCTGTTTTTTATTGCTAATATATCCCATCTGTCATTTGTCATCTGTTATCTGTCATCTATCATTTGTCATTTGTCATTTGTCATCTGTCATATGTTATATGTGTCATTTGCCCATCATTTCATAATGAAATTGTCATGTCATTCAAGTGTTAAATTTAGATGGCGCCATAGAACTTTTTATTTTTATTATGTCTTAATTAATTTCATTTTACAATTTGAATCGTACAGTAGAACGCTACTGTGATTGTAAGAATATAAAATTATTGTAAGTTTATATTATATAGTTAGATTTTGTTTTCATTAAAAATATTATTTGAATTTAGTATTTCTATATTAATTTAAATTTAAATTATCTTTTTGACTTAATTATATTGTAATTAATTGCATACAATAGAATGTCTAAGAATATTGATTATTTAGAATTATTGAGGTCTAATAACCCTTAGGGAATTGAAAATTTTGCACCTTACTACAAATATTCTGTTTATATCGGAATTAAAAGCGTTATAATACAAAAATAAAGGTATGATAAATTAGTAAGCAAATACATATTTTTCTTAAACTTTAAATGAAAACTCTAATGAAGGAAGAAATGTTAGAATTTATTTTGCTTCCGTCATTTATGGCGGGTTACAAAACTAGTATTAATTATATTGTGAGGAAATCATTATTGAGAAATATTAAATGTCTACTTCCATCCATCAGTACATAATACATACATAGAAATTATTTAAACTACTTAAAATATAATAAAATTCCAATAGGTTTTGTATCAGTGCTCTTATTCAAGTTGTTGAAACTGTTTTTAATTATTTTCTGTCAATTTAATAAACCGATTTAGGTATATTATAATATTATTTTCTAAAGCCATTTCAATATGACTGTCGCAAAGTTTGCATTTCAGTTTAAATTAATTAAATTTAGCAGCGGTAATAAATTTATTACCCCAATACATTTTTTGGTTTTTTTTTTATTTAAGTTCCGGCTGTCATTAGATTGAGAAATTAACCAATTTAACTGAAAATTTTTGAGTTCAATTGAATTCTATATTTTTAATTTATTAATTTAATTTTTTTGTTTTCTTTTTTCAATTGATGCTTGTCGATTTGATTTTATGGAAATAAAAAAATTTTAAATGGTTTCAACGACAGTTAATAATATTTTTTTTTTATCACGATATGCAATTTTGTTATATCAAAATATTAATTATAATATAATGACAGAAATATTTAAATTATAGCTTATATTAATTAATACATTTTCTTTGCTATGATTGATTTTTAAGAAGAAGACAAGAACTTATTCAAAACTACAATGTTGATTATTGTAATTATTATTCGTTGCAGAAATAATAATAGAAACATACACCAATAATAATTTAACTGGATATCTGCAGCAAAACAAATTATTGTATGAAATTCAATATGACTTCACTTAAAATTCTAGCACGTCCACCGCATTAAATGACGTTGCAACACACATCCAAGAAATAACATCAGTCAGGGGAAAAAGGTACGCATCATGCTATTTTGATTTAACTCGGCTCTGCCGATAAGAAAATATTGCGAACAATCTTTGAGTGTGGTATAAAGGGCAAAGAAAAGAGATGGTTTGAAATTTACTTCGTCAACAGAAAGAAAGGGATATGTTTGCAAGGAAGTTTGGTATGACAATCTCTATTTACTTGTTATGTCAGAATAGGTTTAATAGTATACAGTTTGCCAGCAAAATCGTTTTTGTATGCAGATGGTCTGGCTGTACATACAGGATTAGCCATCCGTCCATAAACTCATTGTATGGTCCACTTATTACTTTACTGATGTTAATCGATTGGAATTTGTTCAGTAAAATTTTTTACGACTCAAACGATGACGATTTTTATCGTGGAATGATCCACTGATACTTTCACCTTATTCTCACCGTTTTAAACTTGTTGACTTAGAGTCATTATCTGATTGCCGGATAATTATGGATTGTGGACATCTCTTTTATACAGCAGATATACAGCAAATTACTAGAATGCTTTGTGAAGTAAATTTTAATTCAAGCTTTTTGACCACCACGCAAGCGTTGGGGCTGTTACAAGTAGACTACGTAATAATGTACGTAATGCGAACTTGATGTATAATTTTTTTTCTTGCTCATTGGTTATTGTTTTTATTTTCGTTTTCATTTTGTTTATTTTTAAATTTAATAATTAGTATTAACTAACGCATTATCTTTTACCTATTCTACTAACATGACACACTTTTAGTTTTTTATCTAACAGTCTCGGGTTACTAATCTTATCATAAATTATGCATAAAGATATAGCAATCTTTCGTCTCTATTAGACGTCCCTGTTAAATTTGCTCTAAGCAGTAAATCTGATAGTATATAATGACAAAGACAAAATATATGATAATAACAAAGCCGTTAAAATATTGTTATTTTATAATGGTATTAAAATAGTTAAGGCTACTACTAAGAATTGCAGTAGTATCGTATGTATCAAAAAAATTTGGAAACAACAACCAGACAAGATTAACCTGTCCACATATTATAGTCTATTTCATAGTACGATCATTTATGGTATAAGAATTTTGGCCAAAGAATTTAAAAGAAAGTAATTAAAAATGTCTTTGGGGTGTCCGGCAGAACTATAACGAATTATATTCACCTCTACAATAAAATCTTAAAACATAAACTACTTAAGAAGTTTGAGTCAAATAACACAATATACAGTATTATAATTGTATAAAAATAAACACAAAATTAATTGTAAATAATCAATGCATCGGTACAATTATAAAACAAAACAAAACAATTGTTATACGGTATTGGAGCACATTTACAGTAGTTTGAATACAGTAATAATTATGATGTTAAGCAACCTCGCAGTGAATTTCATAGATATATCCGGAAAAAAAATTTAAGAAGAAGTATAAAGGACTGAAGTTTTCTCAGTATAAATTTTCAGTCGTCACAAAAAGAAGAGAAAAGTGTAGAATAATATTGATCTGTTAAATGAACTATTGTAGCTTCTTCGAAATAAAATTTCCTCCATAATGCCTGGTTTGCATTACATACAACAACAGGTTATCACATGTTAATCCTGATCATTATCAGTATATGCTGGTTTAACTTGTTTCTACTTCTTTCTATCAGTATTATGCTGATTTTAATTGTGAAAAATAAAAAAAACATATCAACGTCGAGCGGATTTAAATATTACTTCGTTTTTTTTGTTTTAGAATTTGTTTTCATTTTACTTAAAGTGACGTCGTGATATTGTCAACGTAATAATATTTATTGTTTATAATATAATCAAAGTATAATAATTTTTTTTTAATTTTTCCCATAATTATTTATTTATTTACATATATATGTATATCAGTTTACCTGCATATTATCTTCAGACACTTCCCCCTTTCGAGATGTGGGCCAATTTTTTTTATTGTTATTAATTTTATACCACACAGGGTACTGGACTAGGTCGATAAGTAAACAAAGTATTTTGTTTTAAACCTGACACCTTTCGATTATGTAAACTGAGCATAAACTTTATTTCTAGTACAATATAGAAATAATTAAAGCATAGCGAAAGAAAATTAGGACTATTATTTTCAATTTTTTCTCATCATCTGGGTCTTTAAATCTTCAGTTCGAATTCAATTAATTTTTTTGCATTTATTTATTGAAAAAAAAAATAATTTGGTATTAATATTTTTTTTTCTCACTCATACAATTAAATTAAAATAAACTGTTACTGTAATCATTTAGTACCGTTGTATTAGTTTTTTTTAAGCTATATTTATTTTTGTTATTAATAAAAGAATATATTATTTTGTTTAAAAAACAAAATAAATAAAGTTTCATTGTATAACATTGCTGAATAAATTTCTCATAAGTAGATGAACGTGACTTGAATTTATTTCACTTATTTTGAATTGTGTTCGGTATTACGTAGTATGTTCAGTGTCTTGTCTTCCTGAACAAAAACAAAAAAAAGACACTCAAGTTTATCATCATATCTTACCTTTCCCATTTCTTCCTGCATCTGCATTACTTTATTTATATTTTTTTCTCCATTTTAAGCTATTTTCCATTCCTATGTGGTATAAGGATGGAAAACAAAACAAAATAAAACAAAAAATAATCCAAATAAATTCAGAGAAATTTCAGTTTTTCTTTTAATAGTTTATTGTCTAGCTTGTGTTTCGTTTGTTGATAAATGACATAAGTGGTACATTTTGGCATTTTACTTGAAATTATTAAATTTACTTGAAAAATTAAAAGGTCTTTTACTTTCAAAATTGAATATTGAAAAATGGCGCCTCTTTACTAATAATATGTAGTCATTTTTTTAAAAAAAATTTCAATAAAATTTACTTTGTAAGAAATTTTTATAAAATAGGATGAAGAATAGAAACACAGATTTTTACGAATTATTTTTCTCTGTTATCGTGATCGAATTTAGAGTCCTTGTCAGGACTAGATTTGAAACTGTTTAAACTTAAAGCAAATTTTATTAATTTGAAAGAGTTTAAAATCAACTTGTTTTAAGATATATGTGCAAAAAACCGTTATAATCCATATTTTACACAAAATCTGTTTCAATTTGATTTTGCAGAAGAAAACAGATATATTTTTATTACTATAAGTAGTAAAACAAAATGAAAAATATTAAAGCTTTCTGTTGTACTGTATTATATAGAGAAGTTCTTCAATCGTCTCTTGTTTACTTTGAATTATTATACTATTGTGTTTGTAATCCATATAAGCAATGTATGATATTTGGTTTATTAAATCAAATATTTAATGAACGATTTACTTAAAAAAACCACAAAAATCAAAGATAGTCAGAAGAGGGTTACTTAGAAATCAGAGATTGTCACAGGTTAAACAATTACAGAAAGAAAGAAAATTTTCACAAATGAATACATCTATAATAGAACCTGGTGTCAAATTAACTCAAGCCATAAATTAAGGATTGTGATAGCTTCCGGCAGAAACATTTTGCTGATGAATAGGCTGAAACAGAAAAGCTAAAACTTTATGAAAACATGATTGACGTTGATATAAATAACAGATTAACAGTAGATTAATCTATTCAGGGGTCACACGATGATACTGAAGGACACAATATTTAGTTTACTTTTTGAGAAATATTTCAAATTAATATTTGGATAGGATTTAACGAGGTAACAAAAAATAGCAAGATACTAGGCTAAAAAATAGAAATGCTCAGCAAAATACCTTCATTATAATCATTATGTTTTACTGTATTTTTTCAGTTTATTATATAAACTACATAAATATTAAGAAGAAAAAAAAACAATAATTCAGTTCGGGTTGGTGACTAAATCCACAAAAAACAATATTATTTAGCTAAGACAGGATTACCAAACTGTATTAAAAGAAGAAAAAAAAATATATTGCTCTTTTCCGGAAATAAATATTAAAATTTAATTAAAATGTTTCCGTTATTATTTATTAATATTCTGGAAGAGGGCAATATATTTTTTTTTTCAAACTGGTAACCTTCTCCTCCTTATTTCGGCGATTTTTGTGTTTTTCGATCGTTCTTTATGGATTTTTATTTTGTGACAAAAGTCATTATGAATTTATTGTTTTTGTAGATTTACTCACCAACCCTTCAGGACAAATTAAAATATTAAAAATTAAAAATCAAGACATAAAGAAGCAAGAAAACGTTCAAGCTCAAATATAGAAATATTCATATTAATTAATGTTAATATTTCTATTATTTCTATATTTCTATTCTATTTCGAGATATTTAATATAGAAATTAAGTAGTTAGTACTATATGCATAAAATTTACATAGTAATAGATATGAAGTAGTACAAAAGTAGCATAATATATAAATAAATTAATTAATAATATAATATAGGTAATATATTAGGTTATTGATATTCAATCAACAAGGAAGCGCTTTTAAATTTTTTTTTGAGGTTTCACGCCTTTTTTTAATGAGCAATTGTGGATATTTTAGTCTTAGCGGCAAGCCTTACATATTTTAAACGTATTGCAATACCCACCAAATGTTTAACTTCATTTTGCATGCATTTTAACTGAATGTTGGACAATTGCAGTTTCTCTGTAAAAGAAACTAAAATTTTTTTACAAACTCCTGAAAAAGGAGATATTTCTTTTTTAATATCCAACAGCGGCTACGCATAAAATGGTAAGTATTCAGAAATTAAAGTGATGTTTTTCATACACCTACTGGTCAACTTGAATAAAATCCCGGATTTACTTGATTTTTTCATAACGAAAGGCTTAGATCTGAAAAAGGTACAAATAGAATCACCCTTGGATTTACCTTCCGATTATACACCAGTAGTTTTGTTATTTTTTGATACAAGCATGAAAAAAGACAAGCCTCTAACATTTAGCAGCAGTAAAACTAACTGAAATATTTTTGAAGATCAGCTAGATAGAAGGTTAGACTTACATTTTATTTTAAAAACAAAAAATTACATTGAAAATGCAGTTAATAAAATCACAATAAACATACAACAAGCTTTCTGATCAGCAACGCCTTAACGCACCAAACGTCTGCCGTAATTAGAGTAATTGTAGCAAATAAGAAAAGAAAGCTTATATTCGAAAAAATTAAAAAACCGCAGATAGCAAATCCCTCTATTCGTAAAACTGACAAGTGGGCCAGAAATGATGCACAAAAAAATGTCGTCTTTGAGAAACATCTTGATTCGGTATTTAGATCATGGCCTATACCAACAACTTAAACTGATGAAACTGAAATAAATGAATTTATTGAAACCGCGTATCAAATTTATATACCAATTAAAAAATTCAATGAAAAGGAAGTATTACAAGTAATTAAAGAAAATATTAATCCTAAAAAAGTACCAGGCTATGAATTGATTACTAGTCATATACCTTATCAAATAACAGCTGTAATTAATTGCATTAAGTTCTTAATTCAAATTTATAATGCAAATTTATAAACCTCAAATACTTTCCGGTACAATGGAAAACATCACAAATTATAATGATTCTTAAGCCAGGTAAAGCTGCAGAAGAAGTAAAATCCTATCGTCCTATTAGTATACTACCAACGCTATCAAAAGTATGATCGTAAGAAGACTCCTTCCTATCATTAAAGTGAATAAAATTATCCCATATGTCTATCACACCATCGTCTTTATTTCGTCAAGCAACAAAGTGTAACCTCAAATCTTCATAAATTCAACTCAAATGTACCTCAGTGAAGTGTTCTCGGGCCAATTCATTATTTGCTGTACACTACTGACTTGCCCAAATTGCAAATACAATTTTAGCAGCTTTTGTGGACGATACACCTATTTTAGGGTCTTCCTAGTTTTTGAAACAACAACATCATACCACAATTCAATAATGTTAAATATATTAGTACGCACCTGGATCGACGCCTAACCTGGCAAAAACATATATTTGCAAACAGAATATATTTAAAAATGTACTGGCTGGTTGGCAGGAAACCCCAAATGGTGATATAATAATAATATATAAGAGCATACTTAAGCCTGTTTGGACATATGGAATCCAACTATGGGGAACAGCGAAAAAGTCAAATATTGAAATCATTCAGCGATTCCAGAATAAAGCAGTAAGATCAATTAATAGTTGATGCGCTATGGTATGTGACGAATAATTTAATTCATGGAGATTTATAAATTGAGATGGTTCAAGAAGTAATTTAGCTTTATATTAGGAATTATCGAAACATACTGGATAATCACCCAAATATAATGGCAAGTACATTGATGACAAGAGGCATAACACATAGCAGTCTGCAGCGTATAACGCCAGCCAACCTATATAGTAAAGAAATTAAACTCACTGGAGGTTAACTTAACATGTTCATTTTCTGCCAATAACAGTTCTAACAATTTATATTCCATTATTGTATAATTTAAAACATACAGATTGTGAATATAATAAAAATTATACAAAAAAAAGTATATAACTATTTTAAATATACGAGATTTTGACTTTCTTTTTAATACAAAAAAAAAATCTGTTTTCTGTATAAATTAATATTTACAACAAAAACAGATTAATATACTAGATATATATTAGGCAGGAAAACAAATTAGATTTTCGGAGAAAAAAAAAAATCTTTTGAAAAAAATAAGATTGTCAGAAAATCAGATTTTCAGAAAAAAGATTTTCAAAAATAAGATTTCCTCACTATCCGCCAAATTAAACTAAATAATTCTTATTATACCAGTTAATAATACCATTATTTTTTAACGTTAATTTTTGCTATAACTCTAGAACATAGAAAATATAATAGCACATATAAAAAACTAGTTTTACTATATTATAGTATTTATTATTTTGCTGAGCATTTTTAATCTTTTTACTGTGAATTTAAAATCTTTACTGTACAAAGTTTTTTTTTAACTAAATTTTAATTGTTATGTTTTTAATTTATACTGTGCGTTTAATTTTCAGCGTTAATATTATACTTCAATACAATGAGTTATGTCATTTTTCTTGTTTATTATTTTTAAATAATGCTAATAATTATAAATTACAAAAATTTAAAAATTATGTTTAAATAATAAGTTATAGGTTTTTCGTGTTTTTTCTCAAAATGACTTAACATTTATTTGTCGCCAACATGTTTTTATCGTCGTTTACATTTGAATGCTATTATTATTTATTGTTGTTCATACTTCATTATTTATTTCAAACTTCAATCAAGCAATTACAAATTACTTACATCTATAAAAAATTAACATTTGAGAAAAGAAAAAAAAAATTAAAAATAATACTAAATACAATAAATTTTTTTATATAGTTATAAACTTAAAATTGTACAATTTAACAATACTACTAAATACTAAGGGATATTATGAGTAGCTGTGTAATTAGTTTAATTGATGTAGTTGTTTTTTTGAAAATAGACTTTTAAATGGTGAAGTCAATTAAGACCTTATATTTATTTCCCAATATTAACATTCTGTTAATGAGTTTAAATCTACCGTAGTTAGTTCTATTATCATCAGGTAGCTATTTTTGTTTTCATATCACTTAAGTGAATAATTAAGCCCATTTGAAATTTATCATAACATGGTATGGTACGCTGGTTAACTCTAGAATAATATTGTGTTGTAGATTTTTAATATTATAACACAATTAGTTCATTTTTCTGTACCGTCTGTTTACATATTAATTTATCAAAAATATTATACAATTTCTTAATATAAATTTAATAATTTTTATTATGTAGCATTTCCCTAAATCCCTAAAATAATTTGTGCAATAAAAAAAAGAGAAAAAAAATTATCAAAAATTTAAATCCTTGAAAATTGTTTCTAAACACATTCATTCATACCTACTTATATAAATTTTTATGCTGACTATAAGTCTGGAGTCAAGTCAAAGTGTTGATACATGACCTCCATTTATCTACATGTATTGTAATATTCTTTTGCAAAACTTAAATCAAAAAAAAAAGTAGAGTAGAAAACTTAACCTGATTTTTTTATGTTCACCTCATTTTTTTTTGTTTTTACAAGACAGTTAGTTGAATAACATAATACTTCCTTATGAAGTTTTCTCTCCATGTACATACATACACACATACATAGATGTACAATCCTTGTAATGTTGGACTAAAGAAATTGTTATTATTTTTTGTTTGTTTTGTTTTTTTTTTGTTAGTTCAATCTCTGTCAGTTACATTTTGAATACAATTTTTTTTTTGTATATACAAGTATTTTAGCTTTTGTTTAAAGAGTTGAAAAACGGAATAAAAAAACTTTCACTTCACATGTTATCACAATTTTAAGGACTTCTTCTTCTTTAATTTTAGTTGGTAGTAGTGCAAGTTGTAGTTATTTTAATGGTAGTGGTTTCTTTCTATTGTATTTCGGTTAAAGACAATAAAATATTATACTAATAATTCACCTTAAGCTAAAAAATGTTTACTCTATTTTTCTCTTTCTTTGATTAATGGTGAAAAAAAGTGACAGAATGAAAAATGAAAATTATTCAGCCCATTGCTTTACAGAATAAAGAATATTTTTTATTTCATTTTTTTATTTTTACTTATTTTAAGAATTTTAAAAAGTAAATTTATAAAAACAAAAATTATTGTAAATTGAGTGAGTTTTGTTTTCAATTAGTATAATGTATAGTGTTACGAAGAAATATCTATACTAAAGAATTTTGTAAACTAAAATTTAGTAGTGAATTATAATATGTATAGTTTCCTGCATTTATCTGGATGTTTGACGGAACATTCCAACACATATGCAAATTGTTGTTTTTTAACCCCTGTCTTGTTGAGGATGGTACCTTTGCACCAAAAAATTACCATTGCATGAAAAATATATTTTTATTTTAATGTTTGTCTTCTTCGCAAATAAGAAGAAGTTTCCTAGAGTTGGGACCGAAGATCTTGAATTTTTCTTTTATCATCAGTACAATAGCTCTTGAATGTGATGAAGACAATAGGTCGGGGGTCAAAAGAATTGGGGCCGAAGCTTTATATCATGTGTTTAAATTGTATTTTTCTGGAAAAAGGTTATTAATAATAATTATTATAAATAATTTTTAACAAATCTTCGAATTTTGTTCAAGGTCCCAATTTGCGAACTGTCGAAACAATCCGTATCAAGATAGGTATAAAAAACATTGTTTTTTTATTATTTTTGTGAGTTCAATTCCAATTTGTTTGAGTAAATTTTTTTTTTTAAACTATTTTTGGATATTCATATTTTATTTGGCTTTTTGGACTTTTAGTAGTAAAGAATATATTTGGTAGGATAATAATAATAATATCAACACTAAAGAGGAGAAAATAAATGAGGTAATTCAAGCTCTGTTAAAAAATCATTATGTGTGTAATTCTTACATTTGACTTAAGGCACGACAAAGTAATGTTAGATAAAATGTTTGTAGAAAAAAGCAATTATATGAACTTGCCATGAATAAAATCAATGAGCGCCAAACAGTGCAAAATATCAGTACATAGTCTAACTTTACCTCAGGCATGGAGTCGACCTAAAAAATGTATTTTTTTTTTGTTCTTAAAACTCTTCTAATACAGAAACAATCACGAAATTATTTTTTTTTTCGTTATTTCAAAATATCACCTGAAAGGGCTGAAAGGGTTGAAATACATGATTTTCTAGCTTATTTTATCTGTTAATTTATTTCAAGTATGTGGTTTAAATGATAATGTAATTTTAATTTAAAAAATTTGGTTGTTAATGTATTTTTAATAATTTGTCCATTGGATGAAATTAATAATGTGACAGTTTTTTTCGTAGGTATTTCTAAAGAGAATTTAGAACGTTGAACTTATCGTAATTTATTTTCATCTCCCAACCCTTACCATATATTTAATAACCCAGTTGAATATGTTTTACTGTAACTTAGTTTGTGATATCAACATTGAAGTATATTCATGGGGGTAGTTTATTTTTAAATGATCAGCGAATGCTTTACTAGAACTGATCTAAGCTCTTTAGGGTTATTTAGAGAGTTTAGTAAATCACTTATATATATTGTTATATATCATGGGTGAATTTACAGCTCTATATAAAAGCTCATTTCCTACTTAGAAGATCTCTGTTGTTGTTGATTTACTTGGCGCCACATAAGCTTTGATGTTGGACATGGTGGACTTGTGGTCATATACTTATATTGTTTGTTTTTGATTTTCGTTCTGTGAATTACCATGTAATATAAGTTTATCAACATTTATATTTTGTTTGTATAGAATGTTGCTGCGTGATTATTTTATATTTGGCATGTTGAGAATACTGATACCGTACTAAACAATGTGTTTCTAAAGTGGCAATTAAAACGATTCTTAAAATTAATAATATATACATACAATTTTTATTTTAAGTTGTAAGGTTGGAATTTTGACTGCTTTGAAATATATTTTTATGACTTTCTGTGTGACGTCTTTACTTTTAAAATTTCCATTTTCCATTTTTTTCAGTTATTTCATCACAAACAATTACAATTATTTTCCTTCCATAATTTTAAATTTTAAAAAGTAATTCAAAAAAATTAATTATTTTTTATTCTTACATTTTTTTTTAAATTAAAAAAAAATAATTTCTTGTAATCAATTATTATCAAGTTTATGAGTCAGTTTTTGACTCATAAAACTTAATTAATATTTTTTAATTTAATTTTTGGCGACTACAAGCAATTTTATAAACCAATTTTATTCCTCCTACTTTCCTCCTTGTTATTCTCTTCATATTTTTTTTTTTTGTTTTTTTGTTATTAACAATGAAACTTTTCAATTTTAATTTTCTAATTCTTCTGTTTTAAAAATATTCTTCGAACAAAAACAATAAATAAAATTCACTACTTTCCCATTCAAATCAATTTTAAAACCATAAACATAATTTAATATAATTTATAGCCCTCACATAAAGAGCATTATAAAATAAACAAAAAGTCAAAACTGAAAAATAATATAAAAAACAAAGATGAAACCAAAAAATATGAATGGAATATGAAATAATAAAAGAATAACTAATAATACAACAACAACAACAACAATAATAATAATAAACAAAGAACAAAATTTACTAGGTTTGGAAGTCATGAATATGAAATTTTTGTTTTAGAAAAACATATTTGAACTGAACTGAAAAAGTCATTCGTTCAATACTCTCCTAATTGTGCAATAAATAACAATAACTCATAACTCTTTCTATATACATAAATTATAATATAAACAATATTATATGTATATTGGTATATACAAATATTCTATTCACATTCATATTAATATGCCAAGAACAAAGAATAATATCCGAAATAAACAAAAAAAAAACAAAACAAAAAAAATATGAAAATAAAATTTAAAAGAACACTCCTCGATCCTCGTAAAATTTTAAAAGCGTCTTTATAGGCTCTCTCTCTTATTTTGAATTCAAGTCTGTAACTTGAATTTTTTAAAATGACAATAAAATTGGAAGATATTTCAACCGTAAATTCATTTGATTTCATTTGTTTTTTTTTTATACATATTTGTATTTTCAATGTGTTTGTATAAAATATTTCCAAATATACCGTTAAAAAAAAAAAAAAAAAATTGCCATTATAAAAACAATACGATTTTCGAAAGTAAAACAAAAATAAACGAATTTGTTATAAATTTTGCATGGACATAAAATAAATTATTTTACATTATCAAAAATGCTCTTTAAATGTAAAATAAATTGGAGATTAAGGCTACCTTATATCGTCGTACAAATATGTGTAGAATGTAGGTATTATATACAAAGTTAGGTTAATAAGTTTTTTTAAAAATTTGAATTAATGCAAATTGCTTTGAAAAATATTGCAGTTGCTAGAATAAAAAATGTCATAAGTACTTGTTATTTATAGGTAATAAAAGTCAATCTAAGCAACGTAAAAAATCTCTTTGATGAGTTCAAATTTACATCTAAATTTTTGTACAATAATTATATTCCTTCCTTTAATAGGTATCCAGCAGACCATATGAATTTTGGGACTAATACATCAGCGTCCACTATTTTTTCCATCAAGAACGACTTCTCTCCTACTGAAGATACAACATTTTTCACGGTTTTTTACATATTTTAAAACCACGTAAAATCAAAAAGATAATCAGATCGATTCCTAACATTTATAAAATAAAGAACTTCTATACAACTTCTAATCCTACTTCTTTCTTTACACCTAATGGAAATCATTTTAATTTCGGTTTATCTTAAAACATTTTTCACAAAAGAAAAATTAACAAATTGTTCGATGTGCATAATAATGGCGATAATGATGGTGGTGATCTTTCACACATTCAAATAAAAATGAAAAATCTCATAGAAAATTATTTAGTAACTAATTAAGTAGAAACATTTCCACAGCTCCAGATGATATCACAAATGGACTTTGAGAAAAATTTTGAGAAAAATTCTTTCATATGTGATTTTATTTTATTAAATTTACCGTTTTGTTAATAATATGTAGTGTTCTTATACGCATCAAATTTTTTTTTAAAGTTGATGAAGTCAATTATCTTTGAATTGATAAACTATGGCCGATTCAGTACTTTCAAAACAATTGTTCTTATTTTTGACAAAATTTGGTCTAAACTCTGTAAAATAAAAAAGTACCTAAGAAATCTTGTAAACACATATTTTTTTAAGGAAATAAATAAATAAATATAATAAAAAAAAAAAAACACAAATTGTTCTTAATACTTACCACGGATATACATGATAGCTTCAAGAAAGCTTCAAGTACATTTGAACATCATGTAGACGAAAATTTCTTGAAATCAGCTTCACTCAAGTCAATCACAAAAATTCACTTACTTGACTTGAAAATTTCGACCAAATACACAGTTTGAAAGCTTGAAAGCTTGAGTTTACAGTTATTGATTTAATGTGAAAAATTTGCGTAGTATTTTTTAATGTTTAGAGTGAATTTAAAATAGAAAATTTAGAAGAGTAAATAAATAAAAATATTTTCATTTCATATTATTTTGTGTTTTGTTTAATCTTTAAATTTATAGAAAATTTATTACAACAAAAATACATAAGTCAAACTCAACCGATTTTCAAGCTGACAGCCACCCAGCTGGGTTAATCGAATACATAACTGGAAATTTCAAGAATAATTCAAGTCAAGTACTCAAGTCAAGCCATCATGTATATACATACAGAGTATAGTAACTGTTGTTTAACTATTGAATCAATAATAATTTAGGTACTTCTAATAATTATACTACTATATTGAAAAAAAGTGCCATCGTCCTCTTTTTCTCACTGATAGTTAGGCTAAATTTATTAAAAACCTACATCTATAGTAATAAATCTTGTTGTGTTAACTTCAATACTTTTTAATAACACAGATCAATATTGACCAACTGTTGTCATCAAAACTAGTTTTTATACAGCTTTTGACGTCTTACCACATAGCATTAATTTAATCATACTCCTTTTATTCTGAAAACTAGAACGGTAATTCATTCTTTTGAAATGCTAGATACGAATATTGATTTATTATTATAGTTATATCAACTATTTCAACATAATTTATAGCAGACTTAACCCATGTGCAAGCTCCACCTTACAACATTATATTCAGTACACCCATGGTCTGGCCAGAGCATATCGAATTTTGAACTTAGTTTTTATTGTTTCGAGTTTATATTTCATGAATTCCTAAGCTGAACAATTCTACGCGCAGTGAAAAAAAAAATAAATTTATATATTATATAGTTATGTATGTAAAAAAACGATAATATATATGCGTATATCCATTCTTGCACCCCTATGGTCTGGCCAGATCATGGTATAATTTCATACAATTTCACAAGAGTTAAAGAGTTTAGACTGTAAGATGAAGATGGTAATTATTATTTCTTCACCTATTCATAATAAAATTACTATTAACTCTATTTCTCAATTTCTGTACGCTAACCTTTTTACACTCTTGTCCAAAAAAAAAACTAACAATAGTAATTTTCAGCTACTCAGAGAATGCAGAATACTAGAAAATAAAATAAATACAAAACTGTTGTTGATTTATTCATCTTTAAAAAGCTGCCTCAAAAAGACAACTAAAGGCCTTCCCACATTACAGCTTTGTATGCTGGTTTTTAAAGCCAATCTTTTATAACAGCTTTTTTTTTTAATTCGAAATATATGGAATTGTGAATAGCATCCCACAATGAAAGAGCGACAATGAAAGAAGATAAGTATTGCTCGGACTCAAACATGCAAAAGTTTTTAATAAGATCTCTGGATCCGAATTTTTAATTTGTAAATATGTTGAATAATAGAAATCAGTTTCCCCTCTGTCTATAAATAATGGTCTAACTCAAAATTCTCGTTGTCGCTTTTCCTTTCCATAAAGTTTTGTTAAATTATGAACAAAATTGATTACTCTTAAATTTTCCAAAATCACTTCTCCACTAACACGACATTTTAATTTTAAATAAAAAAACCGCTTTAAAAAAATCTGATTTAAAAAAAAGCTTCATTGTGTTATGGTGAAATTTTTATGCCACACTTTTTTCGCTGTCATAAAAAGTCGGCTTTAAAAGCCAGCATAAAAAGCTGTAATATGGCAAGGCCTTAATGCCCTTATTTTAATATTAACCACTTATATTCAAAATTAAATAAATTTAAATTTTGTTTTTTTTTTCTTTGTTTTGAATTGTAACTTTGTAAATAAGTAAATATTTATATAAAATTAATAAAAATAAATAAATATCAATTTATTTTTTGAATTACTTTATATAAAACTAAAAACTTTTCATATATCCCACTTCCAATAAAAGAAAATGATAAAAATATTCTCTTCTATTATCTGAGAACTGACACTCCTCATAAACATTTGTTAATCATTTACATACCATAAATTTACAGCATATTATAATATAAACACACATGTCCATACATTTTACTCTTAATATTGTATTCTCTTTTTCCGTATTCTACCGATTTTTATCATATGAAGGCCAATGTATAAATATATTCAAATCGGTTTCGGTGGCTAATAAATTATAATATTCATAATAAACTCAAAAAAAAAAAAAATTAAAAAAAAAAAAGAATTAAATCATAAAAAATAACCTTATTTCATCTTTATATTTTATATTTTTGTATTTTTTTAGTAAACACACTCACTCACTCAAACACAATCATATGGAAAAATAATATTCATGTGTGTACGAAAAGCGAACAATTGTTTTGAATCATAATTCATAACTTTATCGTAATTTATCGTTTTACGGTCAATCGGATAAATTAATTTTTTTTTGTTTTCTTTGGTGTTTGTGGTTTTTTTTTTTTTGTTATTTTCGTTTATTTTTGTTTTTATTTTTCTGTTTCATTAATGGGTAAGAAGTCAAATTTTTATAGTTTTTTTATCTCATAAAAATTGGCAATATTTTATAGACCTACAGTGTTTATGAATACATATAAAATCTGGTATATATAATTTGAAGTTCAATCTTGTATAATTAAAAAAAAATAAAAGAATTTTTTTTTCTAAAACTGAATCCTTTGAATTTTTAAAAATTAAAAAAAAATAACCAAAAATGCTTTTGATTTTTGTTTTTTTTTTTAAATTTTTTATCTAATATATGATTTCCGTTTGTGATCTTTTAGCGATCAATTGAAAGATGAAAGAAAAAGTGATTTCATATAAACATCCTTGTAAAATTTTATTTTAAGTCTGAAACAGACTGATAATACAATGCAATGTAATAATTATTGAACGTCTTGTAAATAAAAAAAAAAATATGTTATTGGAAAGTTTTACAGTAGCTGTAGACTCATGTATTTTTTAACTGAATTTTTAGAATTTAATAAATGTCATTCTTGTGAACTAATATTTTAAATTGATATTTTTTTTTAAACAGAAGAACTGAAATCAATACTGGTAGCCCACAAGATAGTGTACTTGTATCACTTTTATACCTAGTATACCGGTTGTTTTTTTTTTAAACGTTTTTTTTTGTTTTTTTTTTTTTGTTTAAATTTTGTAGCAACTCAAAACTGAGATAAAAAATATGATAACATGAAAAACAAATTTATTTATAAAAATTATTATCATTAATTTTAGTCTAGGAAAATATTGAGTATTTTTTTTTTAGGGTTATTAATTTTAAAGAAAAAAACTAAGAAGACAAAAAAAAAACATTTAACATAATTTTCTTATTTTTTGTTGTAGAATCTGAATTTGCATTAAAAAGTACCCTTCTCATTTGAAAATCTCGATTTCAAGCAGTTTCGGCCTTTTTGGTCTTAAAAAACCGATTTCCAGTCATTTCCGGAAGTTTCAAATACCACCAATCGACAGAGTACCCTCGATTTAGTTAACAAACTTTTATTTAAATTTAAAAATAATGGCTCTTTCCCCTTTTAAAAAGCTGATACGCATGCTCTGGATCACCCGGTGTACCTGTGATTTATCTTAAAACAGAAAAAATATCAACATTCACATTAACATGCAGCCGATACTGCAATTTTAAGCTGCCATCCAACTTCATATACAGCATCTACATATTTGCAAGATTATTTACATCGGATACATGAATGGCTTTATAAGTGGAAAATTAAGGTCAACGAAAATAAAAAGGTGCATGTCTTCTCGTTAAAGAAGAGATTATACCCACCATAAATGAGATAACTATTTCGCAGGCTAACGAGATAAATTACCTGGGAGTACTAGTATATAAAAGGATAACTTGGAAGAAGCATATCACAGCAAAAAAAGCAACTAAAACTCAATGAACGAACAGCATTTGTTGGCTGATTGGAAAAATTTATAAACTAGGTCTGGAATGCAAGGTGTTGTTTTACAAAGTCATTCTGGAACCAAATCTGATTTTATTCGAGTCAGTTATAAAGAACTAATTCTAATAGTAATATAAAAATAATTCAAAGGAAGCAATTAAAATTTTTGCGCATCATAAGCCAAGCTCCCTTGATACCTTAAAAATATTGATCTATATAAAGATATGAATATACTGTTGGTGTTTCTGAAGAAATTGAAAAATGTTAAAAGAGATATGCAACCATAACCGTTTGGTAAGATATTTACAAAATATTTTTGAGCTGTCATTTAAGGCAGAAAGTTGAATTAAAAAGCAACTATGAAGAGTATCAAATCAATGGACTACTAGTACACTTTCTAACTTTTTAGTTTTTAAGATTTGAATAAACCATAAAGCTCACAATTTTTATAAATTATGATTCCTTTCGTTTAGAAAGATTCAATAAATGCAGTTAATGAAAAAAAAAACAAGTGTATAAAATTTAATCAAATATAATTTTCCATGACTCAATCGATTTTAATGCTTTTAATTTTATTGTTCATGAAATGTGGCTGTCTGTGTGTTCCCAACAAAAATTCATTATTCAATTTTTATTTTTATTCCTATATTTTTTTTTATTTTACAAAGAAATTATCAAATTATTCGTTGCAATATAATAAATCAAATACATAAATTAAAGAGCAATAACAGTTACTATAAATTTGGCTTTAACTAAAACTGGCTTTAAATAAAGCTGTTTTTAACTAAAACTGTCTTTAACGAAAACTTGCTTTACCTAAAGTTGGCTTTAACTAAAACTGACTTTAATTAATCAATACTTTGCATAACAAAAAAAAATAAAACTTTATAATATTATGTATTATCTTAACTGTAATAATATCTAATCAAAGATAATTTCCCTATCTTACAGTACACAATATGGACGACGTAGTGAGTAAAAAAGCAAGAATAATTGAATAGTAAATTAATTACACCACAAAAATATTAAAATTTTGGCAAGTTTGAAATTTTTAGCCAAAAATAAAAATATGAAAAAGTGTGGTGAATACTTAAAGCATTTAAAATTCTCACACATTCCACAAACCTAAAATAAAAAAATGTTGTTTCGGACATCCAAAGCCCAAATCTCAAAAACTGTATTAGATATTATTTAGACATTATTTTCCTTATTCGATTTTCTTAACCCCTGTAACTAAATTCAAGTTTGAAAGTAGACCCGTCTGTTTTTGTAAGATACTCAAAGGAATCGCACGATCTACTTAAAAGATTTTCAGATTAAGTTAAAAGCCACCCTTTGTAATTCGCAAATTTGTTGTAATTTCGTAGTAATTTAGATCTGATGGAGGTATGCTTTTTCTTTACACTCTACCGGAACACTAGAAATTTTTTTTGCATATAAAACAAATAAATTTTCTAATTCTAATATTTAAAAAGTATTGATGAGTTTTATATCTTCTCTGGTAACTCATTGTACAATTTCATGCAGCCATTATTTTTTTTCCTGTTTTGAAGAGTGAAAGGCAAAAATTTGAGCTATTTCTTGTGTTACGACATTGATTATCTATAGCTTTATTTAATATGAAATTATGCTTAATATTATTATAAACAAATTTAAACGCTATTATAATCTAATTTTTCCAAATTTATATATCTATATGAATAAAGAATATTTGTAGCCAATTTTTTAAGAACTTAATTAAAAGATTTGCTCCAAATTGAACTAAGATAAATTAAAAATCATAATAATAATTGAATTCAGAACATTATTGGTAAAGTATTTCCTAAGATGATGTAATATAAATACAATAACCAAGCAATACAATAACTACTGTTTTCTTGTATTAATTGTTAGATCTATACAGAAATTATATAAATTATAGATTTTTTAATTTAACTGATTGCTATGTAGATCTAACTATATAACTTATCTTTTAATTTCAATCTTTAAAAATTTTTGTGGGACAACTTTTGATTATGAAATTCTTAACAATTTGTTCCCAAATATCACGTTTCCGTTTTCACATTTTCGTTTAGTTTATTTTTATTATATAGCCATCTAGGGGGAGTAGTTTGTAATATTTAGTATAATGAAAAATAGTTCCAAAACTAAATAAAATTATTAGCAAAGTATTGATGGCAATAATTGTTGTACAATAAAGTTTTCTTTTTCTAGTGCCAACCATTGCTGGAGTGTCAATTATAGGCGGTTTCACCCTATATTAAAATATAAATACTCCTTTATCAACATAAAACTGTAAAAATTAGACGTTAATCATTTCAAACTTATTACATCGGATAAGTTAGACTTGGTCTACCAAAAAAATAATATTTCATTTTAATGTAATGATTTAAAATTATATCTAAAAAAAAAAAAAAAACTATTTAAAAAATTTGCTTTTTCCAAGGTAAAACAGTTATCAGGATTGACGCTCCTTGCTTTTATTCATGGCAAGTTCATATATTTGATTTTTTCGTACAAATTTTATCTAACATTATTTTCTCCTGCCTGAAGTCAAATGTTAGAATTACACACATAAAATTTTTTAACTGACCTTGAACTACCTAATTTATTTTCTCCTTTTACAGTGCTACCAAAACTGTGTAACCCCTGGAAAAAGCAAGTTTTTAAAAAGTTTTTTTTTTTTTCTATTATTTACTTTTCAGTAATAAATTAAAAAATCTTCCTTTTTTATTAAAATTAACTATTATAAAATCTGTAAAATTATTTTGAACAATAAAATTTTAATATAGGTAGGTTCGATAAAAGCAATAAAATATCACATAATTTCAGTAGCCTCTTTGTTGCATTGGTGTTGATGTTTCTTGAATCTGTATAATTATATAAATTCCTATGCATTTCGTGTATCTGAAAAGGAAATACTTATCTTTAATAAATTTGGCTTTAAAACATATATTAATGTTATCCTACTAATTCATTTTTTTTCGTACTAAAATTCCAAAAAATCAAATGCAATAATCAATAAATAATACAAAAAAAATTTGACTCAAAAGAGAATAGAATCGAACTAACACAAAATCTCTTATATTAATTTAATATCATCAAACATTTTATAAAGCACGACGATAATATGCATACATCTACATGATACATCAATTATTATATATATAACTTTCTGCATTTATCTGGATGTTTGTAAGTCCGACGGAATACTTCAACACATATACAAATTGCAATATGTATAAAAATTGCTTTAGTGCTTCTTTTTTAACACCTGTCTACCATGCTGAACATTTGCAGGAAAAAATACCATTGCATGAAATATATTTTTTTAATTTAATGTCAGTTTTCTTCGCAAATAATAAGGAAAAATAAAAAATAATAATAATAATATAAATAAAACAAACAATTTTTTTGATTTACTATAATAAGGACTAATATAAATTTTATCAATAGTTTAATATGGTATAATAACCAAAAGGCAAACAGCATTTAACACAAAAAAAAACATAATGCACTTAAAAGTTATTCTTATTACTTAAAATTATACACAATATGCATATGTGTCTACAAATTTTTTTTTTGTTTCTTGTTTTTTTTGTTGTTGTTATGATAATGATCATAGCATCATAGTTTTGCTACCGTATGCATAGCCTGTATAGTACTATAGGTATATATATACTCTAGCCAGAAATGTGATGCGATGAAGAGTTAAAATTGTTATTTATTTTTATTTTTTTTTGTTTATTGTTTTTTTTTTATTGTTTTATGATCGTATATAATATTTAGTATGTGTTATGTGATTAGGTTTTGGTTGTGCTGATTTACACATAAAAACAATAACAACCTATTCATTTTTAAAGAAATTAATAGGGTTATGCTCAAGTCTATCGAAATGTTTCGATGAACAAAAATTCCACATGTGGTATGCTGAATTCCGAATTCAATTCACGCGCTGCAAGATGTCTATTTTATTTCGATTTTTTTTGTTTTGTGTATGCTGTAGTCCATCGGAATGAAAAATGAATAGAAATGAACAAAATTTCTTTCCATACAAAAAGTCATTCGTAAACATTGTTACGAAATGTTTTATAGTGCAAAATAATTTTTATATTCAAAATATAAAGTTCTAAAGTTAAAAAAAAAAATGTTTTTAAAATGCAAAGTTTTTTGTATAAAAATTTAAATTTTAAAATACTTTTTTTTTAAAGTGGTGTATTGTTTAGCGTAAAATATTTTTAATATATTTTTAAAAATATTTTTTAAATTAAAATTTGTTTTCTTGACGGCTTTCACTTTTGAAATAATTCTTTATACTGAAGAAAACACAATTCACAAAACAAATATCTAAAATAATAATTGCTTTTCTTAAAAAAAATTTGAATGTACCTACCTAAATACATATCAACTTTACTAGATACAAAAATATTTTACGAAACATATGATTGTGACATCTGCAAATAGTGTTTGCAGACGAATGGACTTTAGCATACGAATTTTTTCGAATGCGGAATGGACTTTTCCATTCGAACAAAATTTCCGATGGACTTGAGCATAACCCTATAAATGAAATTTTGTCCAATTATTTTTTATTTCTTATCTTTGTAAATTTATAATTTTTAGGTATATTTGTTTTCTTCAAGTGTGTAGAAATGTATGAGAGAATGTAGAGAGTGATGAATTTTTTTTAATATAATAGGTAGGTATATATATGTATCGGTTAAACCATATTGATTGTTGTTCTTCTTTTTAATGTATGTTATAAATAATAATTATGTATGAATTTTAACATGAACAGTTCGATAATGCATTTTTTGAAATGAAATGAAATTTTAAATAATCCATCAGTGGTTCACAAGTTATGAACAATTTTGTAAATACCTATTTATTTGCAGTAAATTTTTTTATTTTAATTTTTTCTCACACGCAAGTTTTTATTTTATTCATCAAAATAAATATTATGTGTACCTACAATATTATTGTTTTTTTATATTTACAATTTTATTTATTTTTGTTTTTAAAATTGTTTTCGTTCAAAGTTGTGACTCTTTATAAAATATTATTTGTACGCTATAAACTTTGACGCTAAAATTACGCATCGAATGTTATTGAATGTTAACAGGATTAACTTAATTCTGAATTATACGATAAATTTTCAATGTTGGCAAAAAGGATGTCGCTAAAATGATCAAGTAAATGAGCCTTAGGGAATAGAAAATTTTGCACTCTACAAATATTCTGTTTATATGGTAATTAAAAGCGTTATAATACAAAAATAAAGGTATGATAAATTAGTAAGCAAATACGTATTTTGCTTAAATTTGAAAGGAAAATGAAGGAAAGAAATGCTAGAATTTATTTTGTTTCTGTCATTTATGGCGTGTTACAAAGCTAGTATTATTATAGTTTCAACTACACTGTCAACTGTAAATACATGTATAAGTAATAAGTATACAATATATACATAATTTGTCTGCTTGTTAGAAGAGTTGCTTACATTTATTCTAAACTAAAGTTTTCGTGTGTGTGTTGAAATAATTGAGAATAACAATTAAAAATTACTTTTTTTGTTGTAAAAAAAATATTTTTTTTTGTTATTATATTATAAAAATTAATATTATATATTTTATAATATAATAACAAAAAAAAATTTTTTTTAAAAAATAATAATTTGATTCAAAGGAGAATCAAACTCACAAACCTTGTGATATTAACATGACGCCTTAACCAACTCAGCTAACAATCGCTTAAAATTATTTCTCCAAAATTCAGATATAAAATAGAAATTTATTTTAACCCCTACATCGCCCAATAAAATAAATAACAATGCAAGCTAAAGAAAAGTAAGTAAGAAAAAAAAAATATGTAGCATAATTTTTAACATAAAATGTATTGTAATAATTTAGGTAATTATTGAATAATTATGAAAATGAAATAATTACAAGTAAACTAAGAAAAAAAAGGTATATTTTAATTTCTTGTATTTTCAAAGATAAAAAGTCTTGATTGCTTTGATATTTAACAATAGACTATATTTAGTAAGTCAGCCATTTATAATTATTCGATCTTCATCCACTGCTAAATTTCACTTGTTTTCAAGAACTTTCGGTATATTTCAAAATAGCATGATTCGCGTATAAATCTTAACTTTACCTTCGTAATTAATATCACACTTTCATTTTATGTAACAATCAAATTTTTATTTCCAAATATTAATTTCGAATGTGCAAAGAATATAATGCAAAAATACTTTGTACGCCCATCTCCCTTACTTTCGAGCCAAAGATTCTCAGAATAATAGTCATATGCGACTTAATTCCTTCCGAAACATTAAACAATTAAATAACTTCCAAACCAAATTATTTTTCTTGTTAAAAAATTCAATTATTTTAAGACAACATTGAAGCCAAAAAATGTTTTTTTCTTAATTTGTTTATTTTAGTCTCACATAAAAATAATAATTAATAATTTTGTAAATTCCAAATTAATTACTGGCAAAATATAACAAATGTCAAAGTTTCTTTTAATTCATTTGTCAATTTTTGCATTGAAATAATTAAAACAAAAATTTAAATAAAATAATTTCAATTTTAATTTATTGAAATCAATAAATTGACAAATAAATTTATTGATGCTGTCACATATGATAGAAATTAATTTTCAAAATACAAAATAAAAATTATTTTTACAATTTTCTTGTCTCTGTCTTATTTTTCCCCAGTTGATTTTAATTTTCTTTGCCTGCTTGCACATACATACATTTATGTGTACATATTATTATGTATATAAAATTTTGTATGTATAAAACTGTCAAATTTAATTTATTTTACCTTTTTGATCTTTTCGTAGAACAAGTCATAATTGAAAATGTCATAATCATCAATTTAAAAGCAAAGTAGAAGAATAAGCAGAAAAAAAGATCAATTGATGTGAATGTATGTGATGTTATATATGTGTTTATATGTAATGACATTGGAATTGGCACTCTGATTGACACATGGATGTGGAGATTTTTAATTTTAAATTTCATTTTTTTGTTTGTTGTTGTTTTTTTACTTTTTTTGAAATCTGGAATTTGTTATTTTTTTTATGTGAAACGATAAAAATTTTAAAAATTAATGTTTATGAATTATAATATATATATACAATATGTGTACAATAATTTTTAAGGAAATGAGTAAATAAATTAAGAATAATTAAATTTATATGTATCTTTTTTATTCTCTTCACTTTCGATTTTAAATTGAGCACATATAGAAAATATGGTAGAACTTTGGCCAAGGTGAAATTCTTCTAGAATTTTATTCTTTTTTTTTTAAGAAGATATGATTAATGTCAATTTGTTGTCTCGTTTTTCATTTAAACTAAAGAACTAATAAATTATTTAAAGAATAAAGTTTGACAACTGGGTTTTAGTGTTGTAGCATATTGCAGGTTGTATAGTAAAATTTTTGTATTTTATATCATTTGAAAAATTATTATTCATCTGGAGATCTTTGGAATTTAAAAAAAATAAATCACTAGAAAAAGAAATACATATTATTATAATATATGAACATACTACGTAACGGTATAACTCTTTCTAATTCTACCTAAAAGTATGATAGTAGCTAATATAATCATTATTAAAATGGAAAATTTAAACTCGGGTGATACTTCACGCACTTTGTTATTTATTCTAGTTGTCTGAATTAGATAACATTGTTTAGGTATTGTACTCACTAATCTTCCTCCTGTGAATTTTCATCCTAGTTTTTTTTTATTTTTTCCTTTATTTATTGTATCTTTCTTTTACATAGAAACTAACAATTTGTTTTCAAATCTTATAATCTAACTTTAATTAATGATCCCTGCCATTGCTAGATCATTAGTTTTTTATTACAGCTTTATGGTCTCTTTTAATTTTTTAGCACATTTTTTCTCTTTAATCGGCGTTGACCTTCATTGTCTGAATATTGTTTTGCCCCATATCCCAAAATGTTGTTTCGAGATAATCGCTCTTAAAGTTCACCATCCCATAACTCGAAAAGCTACCGACACATTTTTTTTAAATCATCACAGGCTATTTCTTAAAATATAAATTTTAAAATTGAATTACTTTTTTGGAACTTTACAGAATATTTTATCCTAGATAAAATTAAGGAAAACTAGTACCATTTCAACAATATTACCGAATTTGATCACATTTTGCATTATTTCGTGTTACATAGAGCAAACGATAATTGGAAAAAACATGCAAAATACAATTTTTTATTAAATTTTCTTAAAACATAAATAATATCAAGTTAATTTAGCAATCCACCATCCGTGAATATCATAACCATTTTACATTTTGATAAAAAATGTGTTATGGAGCAAAAATCGATATATATATATATATATATATATATATAAAACTACTACATTTAGGATGAAGGGGATAAGTGAATATAGACGAAACATCTTTTGAAACCCCAGAAATAACTTGAAGATTTGGCATATGGAGCAAACCAATATTCAGATGACACTATGTCAAATAGTAGATTTATTGCTACTGAATTGGGATGGTTTCCTAGCTTTGATGTATATTTTCTTCCAATTCTATCTATCTCTTCTTCGTTCGTAGGGATATTTAAATATTTGCAAATGTTAGAAGTTTTTACATACCATGGTGTAGTCGTTATGATTCCTAATATTTTGAACTGAGCTCTTTGTATTTTTGTCAATATTTGAGGGCATTGCCGTTCCTCATAGTTGTGATCCATATCATTTAAAATCTGCTTGATTCTGCTTTTATATAGAAATAATTTGTGTTCTAGTTTTTGAAAGAAATTACCCAAGTTAGAAATTCACAAAAAGCCAGAATTATCAAATAAATTACACTTTCGCCAATACTAATACAGTAGGTACTACAGTCTGTTCAAAAGAAATGTAAAGAGTTCAGTATTTTGAATACAGTGCATAATAGCAAAAATGATGGTGCTTGATAATGAAAAGTGTTAATTAAACTTATTAGAAATAAATTTTTTTTATAATCAAATTAAGTTAGAGTAATGTAACCATCGAGGAGCAACCAGTTTAAATTCTGTTAAAAATCTAAAAAAATTTCAAATGAAATTACTGAAACTGATATTTCATCGGTTCAAATATAATATAAAAACGAATAAAAATAATATTAATATACAGTATATAGTATACAAATTACAATACCAAATGATTAACTAAATCAAAGATCCACATTCCGTAAGGGAAAAGGCCCTGTAGTTGGGTCTACAGATTTATCTGTTACATAATCCACTGTTACATAAATATATTAATTAATCGGGATTTGATATATTGCATCAAATGATCAGAAATTACCCGGTTTGAAGAAAAGCCAATCAGTGACCTGTCAGTGCTTTTTGATTTTGACCCATCAAAAAGGTATAACAAAGATAACAAAGTGTTTGTAGGTTTTCCAGAAGTAACTTAAATAGTCATTTCCAACATTCCCCCTAATTTTTCCACGACATGTGCGGCAGAAAATTCATGTGGGCAATTTTTTTTAGTAAAAGAAAACTCAGGGCAAATTTTTGAAAAAATTTAGTTTTTATTGAACAAAAACAAAAACAATATTCCTTTTTATGTACTTCAACAGGTAATATAGTATATATAATATTAAAAATGTGACACAAATGTTTAGAAGTGTTGATAACTCTTTAAATTGGATATCTTCATAAATCAACTTTACTAAATCTAAAAAACTGAAAATCGAGTTGCTTTTCATTTTTTCGATAATTCAAAATTTTAAATCCGTATATTGCTATTAAATTTGTTTTTCTGTTGTTTTGTTATATTCAGGAATATTATTTTTATACATATATTGTTACAAGCTTTATTATAATAATCTTGTTCAAAATTAAAATCTTTTGAACATATTATAATAGTATGATCAAATACATTCCAAGCCATAACATTTTATTCAGGGAATATATATGCTTCACCAATTTTTAGGAATAGCTATATACTTTTCAATATAATCATGGATTTCCTGCACTGCTGACATAGAATTGTTAATTTTTATTGTCAGAAGGTAAGTAAATTTTGTAATTTTTCAAAAAACCCATTTTTTAAATTTCCTATATTTTGGTATAAATATTAATAAATTTCTTCGAAATCAAGAAAAACTATTAAAAATATGACAGGTATACAGGTATATTGAGTTTTACTATGAGAAACACAAAAAAATAAAAAAAAATGCGCACAAAAGACACAAAAAACTTATTTTTACAGGTTATCGTTTGAGAAAGAACAAGCATAATTCTCTAGATTGGTGAAACATGTGCTAGATGATGAACATGCTGATATAGGACCACCGAAAGAAATAGTATTTGAACCAGTTGCTGGTCCGTCAAGAGTCGAAAGTGATGATAATGATGACAAAGGTGAAAATGAAGATTTCGCAAAATGAAAATGAAAAATCAGATGCTTCAAAAATGCATCTTAGACGTAAGTGATGGTCATGATTCTGAGACTGAGTCACTAAATGATGAATCAAAAGTACCTGCAAGAAGAAAATAATCAAATTGTTGATTCAAATCAATATTTTATTGGAAAGGATGGCACAAAATGGAATAAAATTCCATCAACATATCAAAGGGCTAGACAACAAAATATTTCCCGACAAAAATCGATAGGTCCGATATCCATTAAAAAAAAGAAGTTTAACTGATTGTAAAACATTCGCCGCAATTTTCAATACATCAATGATTGACTTTTTTATAAAATACCAAAAATAAAATTCAAAACAAAATTTTTTTTCAAAAAACCTGTGGCGCTTTATTTACTTTATGTTTTAAAATATATTAATTTTAGTATATTTCTATTTCAATTTAAAATATTTCAGAACCTTTTATCTTAGTTTTCTACTCTTATCGAAATAATTACAAAAATTTTATAAAATACCATACCTTTTGTATGAATAAAAAAAATATTAACATATGTTAATCTTGCCCAACATGTAGAAGAAAAAAAGTTTAAATGCCTAAAAATGGGTCATAGACACGTTTTTCTGAACTTTTTTTATATATTCAATATATACTCAAAAGATTAGGCACTGATCTCTGATTTCATTAAGATCGGCCAAATAATGAAGTTTTTATGCAAAAGTAAAGAAGTAAATATTAACATACGTTAATCCTGCCCAAGTGAAGGTTAATGCCTTTTCAAATAATATAACGTCCATTTCATTTCTTTGCTCAAATCGCATCCTGCATTTGCTTCAACACATATAATGCAAATAACATCACTGATTAATATAATAAAAAATATTACTTAATTTAACATTTTTAAAAAGCGGCGACGATAGAACTACTGTCTCTATTATTTCATTTAACCATTCCTTTTTAAATTTTGAACACTATTTATTCGTGGAAATGGAAATTTCACCTTTCTTTCATTTTGACTTCATTAAAAGTAAATAAGGATTAAAGTTTTATTATTTTTTCTAATACAATTTCACATTTTATTTATTAACTTATTAAGTAAACATTTAAATCGTATTACTTGGGTACTAAATATATAATTTTTTATTTTTTTGGTTGCTCAAAATTTATTTCACAAATGGGGGCAGAAAAAGGTTAGTAATTAGAAATCGAACTGTCAACACACAAAATATTTGCTATATAGGTTATATGATGTTAATTTTATAGAAAAAGGAAATGCGTGCTCTTTACGTGTTGATAGCTGCAATGAATATGTAGGAGAGGGGAGTATAAAAATGCAATATTCTATTCTTATGTAGTCACCACTAGATCAAGCTAGTGCGACTGTGAAAGTCAATTAGCAATAATTTTTCAGCAATAATCCCTATATATTGTTACATTAGGCTCTACCTATATACATATAATTTGGCTATAGCTTAGGGTTAGGGTTTCTATCTCGTCAATATATTTACAACTGTGACATTATATTTTGTAACTGTGACAATATATCTGCAGTGCGAAATGAACGGAATACCTAGGTTGACCTGGGATCCGTAGTAACATCTACGAGGAATAATATCATAATATAAAATGAAAATGAAAGATAAAAAAACTAAAATTTCTAAACTTGAGGAATTTGCTCTATTAAAAATTTCCTTTAAATTCAATATTTAATATAAACGAAATCGATTTTTAATTACAGTCTGGCGCCCTTTTTTCGTTCTTAGTATTATAACGGATTATAAAAAATACAGCTCTTTTTATATTAAAGCTTTTATTTATTAGAATTATATTGATCGATTCAACACATATCAATTCATTGATTTGTGTACTATAATTAAAAATATCTAACATATTGCTTTTTAATAAAATCTCCTTTTTTAAACTGTACCAAAAATAACCTGTAATTCCAATATCAGAACTCAATTAAAGTCTATCAAAGTCAATGTTACGGATAATAATAACATAGTATTAAAGTAAATTTTTTTTATTAAAAAAATTATATTTAAAAAATTAATATCCTAATCGTGCTATTAAATAATTTTTTATGGTTTATTAAAATAATACAGAAGTTTTTTTTTTATACTAAATCTTTGAACAAAATGATGTTTCTTACTACCAACAATAATTGGTGGCGGCGTCGGTGTTATATTTGGTATTTTGCTAACCTATAATTTACATATGTTAGAATTTTATATAATTAATAAAATAAAATTCTATAAAACAAAAATACAAATGCCGATAGAACATGTCATGGTGCAGAAACTTACTATGTATATATAATAATATAACGTTCCTAGAAAAATACCGTTATTATTTTTTTTTCATTCTTTTCTTTCAAATATTATTATTATACACATCCTTTTACAACATACAAAGAGAGTAAACGTGTAATTAATTCAGTATCCTTTGTTTTTGTTTATTTTTTTTTTTATTTTTTTATTAAATCACTAAAGCGATGAACAAAAAAGAGAAACAAAATCGTTAACTAAAATAACAGGTTTTATGAGTTAATTTATATTTTAATCGCGGATCAAAACAACATTATTATTTTGTTTTTCTTCTCTGTTTTTTTTTTTCCTTTGTCTATCATTATAACAATAATTAATAATCATTATTTTTGTTGTTATTATTTTTTTTCTCTTGTTTTTTCTTTTTTTTAATTTAAAGGATGAGCGAGTTTTTGTTGATGTTTTTTTTTATAACAAGAAATAAAAAAGGATGATTAATTTATTGAAACATGTCCTGAATAATTAGTGAACGGATACTAATCGGATAGTCAGTTTTAATCGGCTAAATTTCTTCGTAGACTTTATTATATTTATTGTTATGTTTTTTTTTTAATTTTAATTTTAGGTTGAATGTTAGTATAATTTTATTTTTGAGAGTAGACTACCTAATTGATGGTCAATTAAGTAAATAATATTTATTAAATAAAGATAATTGAAGTAATAGGTATCAACAAATATTATCTGCAATTTGAAATTTCGTTTTGAATTTAATTTTTTTATTTGTGAAATTTTTTGGATGACTTGGAATGTTTTTATTTTTTAATCGGATATTTTTTTTATTTCTAGTGATAATTTAAATTAAAAAATTTAATTGTTGTCGGGTTTCCGTTCAGTAATAATTTTTTTAATTTCATTGCAAATATCGATATTTTGGAAGCAATTTACTTCTATCGTCAGTGCTTGTGACTAACTATATATTATATTAATTCTAATATTAGGCTATATATATTTTACATATACTTTTTCAAATTATATTATTAATTTAAATAGCGGTGAGTATCCATTCCCTAAATCATTATTCAATCTGTCATCTACCTGTACCCTCGAAATTGCTAAACTCTCGTATGTGCTTAGTTTGCTTATTTTGTGTACCTCCTTTATTGATGATAAATTGGTTTTATCAATTTTATGGTGCTCCTCAATATTATGTGTTTAGCAATTGCCGACCTAAAATGGGTAGTAATTGCCGACCTCTTATTCTTGCTAATTCGGCTTCCACATAAATATTCTTCGAATATCATCGTAATTAGCCTTTTTGATTGTCCTACATATCATTTTTAACAATTTTGGTATTATATTTTATATATCCCGTTAATTTCGTCCATCTCCTCTTTATCCTTTGCTGATCCAAGTATACTGCTCATTTTTTGACTTCTGACAGTTGTTACTAGTTCCAGATTGTGCTTATTGAACATTTTCTCAAGCTTATCGGTGAATTTTGAGTACGTTATGCAAATCCTTCTAGGTTGTTCAGCATCCTTATTTTGTTGGAATAACCTCGTCATATAATTGCGTTCGATACGATGAAGTTTCTTCCTTATTATTAGGTCTATGATTTCTTCATTATATCAATTTTTCTATGCCGGCCCTTTTAATAGTGCCTTTCCTTTTCAAAGTTATCCTTTAACAATGGTATAGTTACCAATCTGTTGACCATCGTATGGCATGCTGTCATTTTTTGTCCAAGTGTGTGATTTGACTCAGTGGGGATGGTTCATTGGGTATAGTAGTATCTTTTCTGCAGATATCAAATTCTATGGTTCCATTTTTATGTATTATTTTTATGTCAAGAAATAATATTTCCTTGTTTTCTTCCTTCTCCATAGTGATTTTTATATTTCGATGTATTTTGTTGAGTTGATCTAATATAATTTCTATTTTATCATTTGATACTACTGCGATCATACAATTTACTTGAATGCGGTACTCAAATTCTCGGCATAAATCCTTCTACCTCTATTATGTCTTCAATATGACTCATGAATATTTCACTTAAAGCTGGCGAAAGTGGGTTACCCTTGGCAGTTCCTCTTGAGGTTTTATAATATTCGCCTCTAAAAGTGAAATAATTCTCATTCATGCATATTAGCTAGAGTAATGTAACTTTTTACTTTTTCCTTCAATCATTCAAGTTGCTTATTTCATAAACTAGACCACTTAGTTTAGATATGGCTTATTTCACTAGTATGTCTGGAAACAATGCTTTAACATCGAACGAGGTCAAGGTTTAATTCTTACTTCTTTTATTTTTTTGATAAGATCAGCCGTATTTCTAATTGATATTTTGCTACTTTGTAAGCCTTTGAGTTCTTTTATCAACCATTTTGCTATGTTGTATGTTGGGGAATTAGAGTCCGCAATTATTTATTTCATTAAATCACCTTCTTTATGGGTCTTTGGTTGACATCGAAATCGAGGGAAATATGGAATTGGCATTCTTAGTTGAGTAATTTTTTCTATACTTCCTTTACATTCCTTTAAGCCTTTTCCCACTCTTTTTATTGACTCCGGTAACGAGGTATTTCTAAGTTTGAAATAATTTCCTGCTTTCAGTTTTTCTTGTATTAGATTGTCATACTCATCTTTACCTTGGATTACGATATTATTCCCTTTGTTCTATTTCAAGTAACACTGGTTTCTCTGTCAAGGCTTTGATAATGCGATAGTCCCCTTTTGTTTGTGTGCCTTTACATCATTTGGCGTTTTCTATTATTTTTGACATCTCCTCTCATTTGGTTTTTAGTCTTCTTTATTGCACGTAGTAATACTTGACTCTATGTCAACAATGATGCCTTCTCTAGCCACCATAGCTTTTATTGCGCAGTTAATAGTAACAAAGGGTTAATTTTTTAAATACTTTAAGTCCATTTCAGGATATTTACAATCAAATATTAAAAAATTATAAGTGAACGGAAGCCTGACTGCAATTAAATTATTTAATTTAGAATATTTTATTAGTAAGTCGACAGCCCTAAGATACTCTCATTAGTCCATTACAGCTTCTTGAGTTTCAAATTACCAAAAAATTAAGTTATTTGAAAAAGCGGAATTTATACCGTTAGATAAGAATATTTTGCTGCTCATGTTTCTTTTATTAGAGAAAAAGTAGGGTGAATTACAATTCTTTTTTAATAACCTTTTAAAATGCTCTCCGTTAGTCTGTCTAGTTTGTCCTAGTGGCCGTTTAAAACTAAGGATTTTTTAAAACACAAAAATTTTCATAAAATGATATTTAGAAGGTGGAGAAATAGTAAATTGAGAAAAGTCAAAAAACTCCCAAAGGCTACTTATTTAGTCTTAAGCTAAATATAATTATAAATAAGACTCCACATTGAAAAGCTGACCTCGGCTCTACAGATGACTTATCTTTTTGAATATTTAGATACACAACCGTCTAAAGTAGGAAAATTATTCGTTACAGTTTTTTAGATTCATTTAGATTATGTAATTTCGGGAGGGGATCTGTTCTCTATATCGCCGCAGTCGCAAATGGACATATTGTGATTACCCGTGTTTGTTAGTGCTAATTACTCCTCTAAGTCCTTAAAGATAGCTACCTCATTTTGTTTATTATTATTTTTTTCGTGGTTTATTACAGTCCAAGAAACATTTGGGATGCAAAATAATTGATAATTTCTCTCCTTTTTAATTAATTCAATAAACATTGTTTACAGCGGCTAACATTTAAGTATTTTTCAACCATGGGGTTAATATGACTAAAGCCTGTAACATTTATTAGGTATTTAGGATAATTCCGGAACGATCGATTAGGATAGCGTCGCTCCTATTTCCACAAAATTTACTCTTAAAATCAAATTGAACCATGATAATTTCACTTGCATTCTTTGGGCACTAAACCAAATGGTTTTGCCATCAAACTTGATTTGATAATTAATTACTTCAGATATTAACAATCAGATCAGTACCACCTATCCGGAGTACTCCCGGTCAATTGTTCTTATTTTACAAAGTTTTCGTGAAAAATTATCAATATAAATTAAAATAACATGTGCTCTGAATTTTCTTGATTAAATTTTTAACATCATGTATGAAAGTGCAAATACAATTTAACGAGAAATTTACGATTGAATTGAGACACATTTAATTTTAACTATCGCGAACCTGCAGATTTTGTTTTATTCGTTGGAACTTGTCTCTTGACATAGCACTCTTCACAAAGTCTCATAATTTTACCAATGAAAATAGAAATTCGGTGTGGCATATGGTATAACTCTAAAAATGTGTTATCTGCTCAAACACTTTAAGAATTCAGAAGAGTTTGACTATCGACCTATATGCAGAAGGATGGGAGGAATTCCGTCTAGACCGAAAGAAAAATTCTTTTTTAATAACGTAGTATGTTTCCAAAATATTAAATAATAACGTACTAAATATAAAATTGATTAACATGATCGGTTTTGCGGTAAACTTTTTATTGTATTAATTGAAGAATGCAGAATAAATCGTAATCAATACTTATAAAAGGGAAAGTTTGTTTGTTTGTTCGCTATACACGGTCACAGTTTTAAAGATAGAGTTCATGATCATTCATGATCAAAAAAGAAACGGGACGCGGTACTTTACAAAGCTATCAAATGAAGGGTTAGGGTAGCTGCCATACAACTCCTACAGCTTCTTCGGAATATTACAAAAACAAAATGTGTTACAGGCGTGAAAATTTACACTTTAATACTCTTTCACAAACAAAGAAATACGACTGTTAACAATGTCGAAAATTTGTGTTGTGTCGGGTCGGTGCCATACAACTCTTAGAACCTATCAAAAATATTTAACAAACCAATTGTGTTACAGACATGGAAGTTTACACTTAGATATTCTTTCAAAGACAAATAAAAACGATTGTTACCGATGTCGAAAATTTGGATTGGTTCGTGTTGATGCCATACAACTTCTAGAACTTCTCAGGAATATTTCAAAAACCAAAGCTGTTACAGGCATTAAAATTTATACTTAGATACTCTTTTACAAATAAAGAAATACGACTGTTACCGATTTCGAAAATTTGAACTGGGTCTGGTCGTTGCCATATAGCTCATTTTAAAAAGATCAGAACAACTCCGAAAAACCCCGAACTCGAATATTAGAATATTTTTGCTAACCAATTTTTTTCAATTCAATTCATAAATTAAACTTCATTAAAGCAAATTCTATACATTTTATGTTCGACCCGGACAACGTCGGGTAACTTTGCTAGTAAATAATAATAAAAAAAAAATCTAAAATAAAAACGAGTAGGATATTAAAAAAAATAATACAGAAAAATAAAGAGAAATATTTAATTAAGAAATATGTAAACATATTAGTAGACAAGACCTATTCATTTTGTTTAACTCTTCTTTACCAATTCAAACAACATTAATAGCTTTGCAAATTAAAATAAGAAAACAACGTATAAGTAACATAATAATATTATGTTGTAGATACAAATATCTGTCATTTTGGGTTACTCTACATAATATTAAACATGCATGCGGTAAAAACACATTCACTTTCTAAGAATTCAACACTGCAAAAATCCTTTTTCTTATATTAAAATTTTTATAAAAATACATATAATACGTATATAATACATATATATTGTCTATTTCTCAGTCTTCGATGTAGAGCAGCTTAAAATTTTTGAAAATAATGAAAGTAAAAAACAAGAAGAAATTTTAAGTGAAAAACTATCCTTAACTATTTTGAAGAAAGTTATTTCCAAAGTTAAATCTTTTATTTTACTTTATACTATATACAAATACCGTTAGAACAACTTTTTAGTAGATTTTCCACAAAAACCTAAATTTTTCGAAAATGGTTTTGTATAAATGATTATTTTTACAAACAAAAAAAAAACAATTTTAAGTTGGTTTTACTGATAATAGTGATACCTCTTATGAATGTCACTTGCAGGAAAATTCAAATATTTTAATTTAAATTATACTATTCGGTTTGTTAAATGTGCCGGGAGGTGAGATCAACAATTAATTTACTGTTAGTAATCTATCTTCGATAGTCTTTATATACTTGAAGTAGGTAATTGTTTATTTTTTTGCACACTTATGCTTAGTACACTGATTCAGAACATTTTGTTCGGAACAATTTTGTTAAAAGAGAATTCTTATGATTGCGATTCATTGTTTTAGAACATTGTGTTCCGAACAAAAAAAATTTAAACAGCAGTTATTGACATTTCAATTAATTTTAAAATTTTTGTTTATTTCAATCTCAATATATGTATCAAATCATTGTTATTCAAATAAATAAAATTATTAAGTAATAAATAAAATAATATTGTTAATATACAATAATTTTTAATATAAAATAATTGTTAATATATAAAATAAATACAAAATTGGGTGGAAGTGTTATAAATGTTGGTTTTTCAATATTTTTATGAATGTTTGTTTTTTTTTTGTTTATTGTATTGTAATGTGAGAAATGTCAAAAAAATTAAAAATGACAGCAAAAAAAAATGTTCCGAACACAAAGTTAAAGTTAAATCAACTTTTGTTCCGGAGAGAAAAAATGTTCCGAACATTTTTGAAAATTGAGAGAATTCAAATTTTCATACAAAAAATAATGCGCGCGTATGGGTTCGGAGCATACGTTCTGAATCAGTGAATCAGGCATTTAATGAAAAAATACCTGTATAGTATTTTTTAAGTTATATTATTTTACTTATTCTTCTTTGATAAGACATTACTTTACTCTTTATTCTTGTTATAATTTTGTATTTAATTCTGCTTACTCTCGTGTATTATTTAAATTTTGCTTTAAGTTTTATTATATTTTATTTTAAATTTTATTTTTTCATTATATAATTTTAATTTTAAGCTATTTTAGTTTTTCCATATTTAGCTTTATTTTTCTACTTTACTATGTCTGTATCCAACAATATTTTATATTTTTATGCCTGTATTTTTGCTTGCAGTTTCATTCATCACATATTTTAATGAATATCCGAATTATCCTATTTTTATTCTTATTAAAATATCCGAATAATCCTATTATTTATTTAGTAAATGTATATTTTAAGTGTTGTATTTTACTATAATCTAAATAAATGAATTAAAAATCTAAAATCTAAAAAATTTAAAGTGCATTTTTTTTCGATATTTCTTATTCTCAATTTTGTGATCAACGAAGTCAGCATTCATACCAAGTTTTTGGATGTCTACCTGACACGTTTAAGACAGATAGATAGTTACAAATTCTGATTTGGCCATTCGTTACTAACTTAGTCAGTTGACCTTTTGCCATTTTATTGCTTCAACTTCTTCGTCTATTTTATATAATCTAATTTCATTCCTAATATTATTATTTTACAAATAAATAAAACAGTTATACATACATGTATATTTTTATTGGAAAAAACATTAAAATATAGATAAAGATTTAAAAAATGTTAAAAAATCTACAGTTTGTAACAACAAAAATGTTACAAAAAAAAAATGTTACAAAAACTATAACAATGCCTTCAAGCATAAACTAGTCAATAATAAAATCGTTACTAGGAACAGTATAAGTAAATCGGGTGTTTACCAAATAAAATGTAATGTGATTGTAATGTAATTGTGATTATTATATATACCTATCGGGTAAATTGGAAGAAGTTTTCAAACTAGACTCAAGGAACATTTGAGGCCTGCGTTGCGATGGAAAAAATGATTCAAAAGTTGCAAAACATCTCTTAGAAATCAATCAAATCAAAAAATAATTGCACAATAAAAAAGTTGGGAATTTTTCATGATGCAAAAAAGGGTAGAAGGTAAATATACTTGGAAGCAACGTTCCCTCTAATTTTTTTTTAGCTGAGCAAAAGAAAAATAAATTGCGCTATGTTTAAAAAATTAAACAAAAACTTGGTAAATTAGATATTTTATTAAAAAAAAAAGTTTTTGATTGCAGTTTTTTAAGTTTTTTATTGTTTTTGAATTTTTTTAGTAATTACATATTACATTATTATTTTTTTTCTCTCTTGTCTTTGTTTTTCTTCCAGTCAATAATATCCAAATCAATAATATTTTCCGCCATTAAGTATGACTTTATTCTTACTAAGTTACACAAGGGATTTAGTTCCAACCTATTTCTAAGTTTTAATCAAATTCATCAGGCTTAATCCTCTTTCATAATCAGCACTCGACGCTTGAAAGTTTCCACAAATATCAAACAAAATTCTTATATTGTGAAAACTATCTTCAAATTTCGACTATTGTTTTTGAATTTTTACGTAAATAAATATTTTAAATCTTCCATTATTTTATTATTTATGTTTGGGATGAAATATTCCCATATTTCAAAATTAATTTTTTTAAGTTTTTATTGACATAATTAAAATCATGTTGATAAAAGCGTTTTGATCAAAAGCATTTAAAATGTCCATGTCAGGAAATCTTTTATCCAAATGGTAGCAGAACTTTTCAACAAATAAAAATAAATCCCAGATGACATTTTCATATTAGTCTTACTTTCATCTTCAAGAATTTCAATAAATTATATCACCAAGATACTGACTTCTTTTAATTTTGTGATGATCGATTTTTGGAATATTGATGCGCTTCTATAGGTGACAGTAAATATTTTGGTGATTTCGTTAATTTGATAAAAACATCATTTAATGCTGGTTGCATCGATGTTATACGATTTGCATTATTGTCTAAAGCTGTTAAGCAATATTTTGCGATTGGATCAATTGAATTGGAACTATCAATTTTTTTTTTGTTATATTCTATTAAGACATCATAATTCCAAATAAACGGAATAACTGCAAAATGACGAGAATACCAGAGTATTTCATTAAGAGGCCGGAACATCAAAATTTCTATACTAAATTGCTATACCCTTCCAAGCATTATCGATTCCCAAATCCTCTCCATGTGCCACATTATGCGTGATAATTTGCAAAATTAAGTGACAAATTTCTTGTGTTAATATAGTGATGTAAATCCATTATATTCTCCCAGCATCACTGCAGCTCCATCAGATATTAACATTACCATCTTTTGCATATCCAGATTAATAGTTTTCTAAAAACATTTTATAGACCCCACAATTGATTTTCCGTCGCATGCATTTAATTGTATTATATTATGTTCCAGCGAAAACAGTATTTAATTAAAATTAAAGCGGTATTTTATATAAATAATCAATATGTTGTGAACGGAAATATCAGTGCTTTCATCCACCATTAAGCAATGGAATTGTGTCATTCTTATTTCATTTAATATTTCTTGTTGGATAACGTGGTTGATGCACTCAACAAATTAAAAAACATAATTTTTACTTCTCCAATTTTCTGAAATCTCTACATACTTCGCAAAATTATTGTTTATTTCTTGGACTAGTGAAAAATGAATTTTAATGGCAAGAACAACATTATCTATTAAAATTCCTAAAATTTTCTACCTATTATAAATAACCAGCTTTTGTTTTAGAAATGGTTTCTGTACGAATTTCTCTTACTGCGATTTTGCTGATTAATTTGGCTATACTATTTAAATCCATAACAATTTGGCCAGCCTACTAAGGCAGTATTTATTTGAATTTTTGAATTGTTTAAATTGAATAAAATGAATTTGTTTGAATTTTCTTGGGACTTTTTTTTAAATATTAAATATTTAAAAACAAACTTCTATGCACGGTTAAAAAAAAATTAGTGCGCAATTGCGCACGTGCGCAGCTTAGAGGAAACGTTGCTTGGAAGCATAGACAATTTTATCAGCTCAAAAATAACATAAAAGTTTAGTGAACGAACAGGTAGACCTAGTTTCTTTTATAACAATAAATTTTACAGAAGATATGTAAAAGTAGAAAAATTATTATGAATAGGTATATTAAAGACTAAAATAATTTTAAAAAAAATAATAGAATACACTATATGTATTATATGTATAAAAAATAAATTGGTTAATATCAGAAATTTAATTATTTTATTAATAATTTTTATATAATCAAAATATTAAATACAGGAATATTTTTTTATTTAAATTATTTCATAAATTAAACTTATTCACTAATTTTTTGATGAATATACATACTATTTTTCGTTAATTATGTTTTTAAGCTTAAAAAATGTCATTGAAAATACATGCATAATAATTATGTATTATGAAGCTTAAAAAATGTCAACCAAACTACGCAATTTGATTTTGATTTTAGGATATTTTGAATATTTTCAAACATGTTTTTAATTTTTAAAAACTTTGTTGATAGATTTTATCCATATCTAAAATAGCAAGAATTTAAGCTGCCTTATTAAGCTTGTAAAAACTGATGAAGAAAATGAAGTTAGTAGTTAATTCAATAAAAATATATAAAAAGGCAATTTATTAAAAATATATTTTTTTTAAACATTTTTTTACAAATATATACAAACATATTATATACTATGTATGTTTGAAGCTTAAATATCTATAGACATGTATGTATTTATTGAAAATGTCTGCATAATTATAATTTATTATTTTTTTGTAAATTAAACTGTTACCACCGGAATTAAATTATTCTTGTGTTTGATTTTGCTATCAACTTACGGGCAAGTTTCTATGGTTCTTACGAGCATTTTATGATACTAAAATATTATTAGGTGTTTAGATTTTTGAAATATAAGGTGTTGCCATATGGCATATGACAACGCTTGGCACTCACATATACATTTTTATTGAAAAAATATTAAACTTAAAAAAAAAAATTAGAGTACCTACAAAGCAAAAAAATTCAAAATTTATAAAAAAAACAGAGTAAAGGAAATTAACATTTGTTTTTCAAACTTAGTAGAGAATGAAAAGAGATGAGAGAAGAGATTTATCTATAGGATTAACTGTTAAAAAAAATAAATAAATAGAATAATGAACATTATACAAAATTCAAAGATCAGAAATCAAACATATCTTCACATTTCTTCAAACAAAAAGAATTATCTAACTAAGTGACTAATTTAGTTAGTTTTTATATGAAAAGACTGAAAGCAATCAATACATATTCCTATGTCGCATTTTGCACATTTCGTACGCCTGCTTGATTTGCAGGACATTTGAGCCCAACGATGCTTAGAGATGGAACGAATTATGCAATTGTCTAAAGACGATCAAAGTGAATATCGTCCGAAACTTTGGAACCGGTTGAGGTAAATTTTATTTTGGGTCTATCCGACGACTTCGGAGATGACCCAAATCAAGTTAAATATGTTGTGGCTATCTGAAGTAAAACTGTTGGGGCTATTTGAAATAATGATACATATTTTTTTTGCTCTGAATATCTGCAAACAATAGCTAGAGGTTCTATTCCACATTGCGCCTTAAATGGTAAGGTGCAGTTTTTCGGAATTCGGTTTTCTCTCATGGTACCAGTTCCATTATGGCAACAATTTTTAAATGATTAAGCCAATTCAATCCGGTAAAAAGGTTATAAGAAATGTTTTTTTTTAAGGAAGGTAACGCTTTTTATCTGGGGACGAATGTCACGCTAATTAAAGGTGGTGAGGCTTTTCCGAATTCTAATTGATACTTTTCATTATCTTGAGGGTATTTTCTCTGAAAGTTAACTAAATATCCATTTGGAGCGACCAAATTCTGTACCCAAATCTTATCGGCTTCATACGTATGAATTGCTTACAGTTTTTTTTCCATAATATAGAACCATTGATTCATCATAGGATAAATTTTGTTCTTGTACAAAATTATTTTTAAATTTAAACTGTAATTTATCCATAAGTGGCCGTAGTTTGTAGAACTTATCATCTTTGTCCAAATTTGTGTTATCAGCACAATTGATAAGTTTCTGAATTTTCAACAATCTATCTCTTCTCATTGAATTACTTACCATTATATTTTTCATGTCGTCCTGGCTATTCCAATAACCTCTCTCACTTGGTAAGCAATAAAGCATTTCATTTATTCTGTAATTATCTCTGGATCACAACAATTTTTGAAGAGAGAATATTTTGTATATTCTGTTGCAAGAAAGCTTATTATATCGTTTTATCATTTAAGATTATCTTTTTTCGTTTTTATTGTTTCAAAGAGGCTCCAAAGTATCATTGCGTGTTCATCCAAAATTTGATCATTCGGTTCTCTTTGTTTTGTAACAATTTCAGCAGCTGCAGATAATTGTCTACCGTTCAAATTATTTAACACATAATATACTCCTTTATCTTCATCATACGAGTCTTCATCAGTATTAACGTTCAACGCAAACATCTGGTGGCTCAATATCTTCAAGATTTTCTTTTTTCAAAACATCAAGAATTTCATTGACAATTAGTTTCCTAATTGGTATAAAATAAGAATGTATTATTTGTGCTCGAAAAAATTCGGATAAAAATTTTGTAAATATAAACGCCTAAGGTTGCCATATGACAACACAATAAAATAACGGTTAAAAACTATGTTTAAAATTCAGTATTTTTTATATCAATTTTATATTATTTTTACTACCATTATTAAAAATTGTACGGTAGAAGAAGAGAAGTTCAAGCTGGTGATGCATACAATATTGAAATGTGTCTTCGTCTGATTCAAGACACAAGTAGAAATAAAATAGAAGATAGTGATGAATATACACTTTTCAAAGAAAGTGCTAAAGCATAATAAATAATTCCTTGTACCTTTTTATTATTTAGAATGTAAGTTTTTAAATTATCATCACACTTAGGATATAAGATGCGATAAATGTTCCATACTCTAGGCTTTCACTTTTTCTGTTCTTTTTTATGTATAAATATTAAAATGAACTCAAACATTTTTTATTTCCTATTGACGAACATTTTTAATTTATATTTATGTGACAAAAAAAAATATATATAAATGTAATTTAAAGAGTGCCTCATTGTACTCATTACATTGTTGAATAAAAAGATCATGAAAAATTACATGTGGAAAACTATATCTACTGTAGAGTACTTCGCCTTCATAATAGCATAATTCCAATTTAGTTTTAGTGATCACCAAAAATCTCAACTAATTTTTAACATTTATTTTATCCCAATGATAAAGAGTACTGGTCCAGGTCAAAAAATGCAGAAAGAATTTTTTGCATTCGTCGGGCGGTTTCCGAAATTGGGTCCTTTCGGTTGACGTTCTACCTACTGCGGTACCCAGCGTGTTTAAAATAAAATCAAATCACTTCAAAATTATCAGGTATTATGTAAAAAACAAAAATACTATATAAATATTAACATTTAAATGTAAATACTTTATCAGTCTTCTGATGATGGTGTAATAACGGAAATCGATTAAGATATTTTATAAAATTAATGAAATATACAAAACGTTTTTAATCTTTATTTTAGTGGTTAAATTTGAATAATAAAATTAATTTGTTGATTGATTACAGATTTTACACTGTCATCAGAAGATTACAGTCACAGTGCGATTGATTAAATATTTTCGTAAGTACACAATTACAATATCCTGTTCTAACTATGCCCTATAACATATCGGCGATTAGCCTAGTTATGCAAGGTGTTATAACTAGACATTTTTTATGTAAATGAAATTGTCAAGCATAACACATGTTTTGAGGGAAAACACGTAAAGTTGAAGGGTTGCCTTTGAAAATTAATTCCAATTTTTTCGATTGTGATGTTATTTTTTTAACAACTCTAGCCGAAAAAATATTGCCAATGGCATATTGATGTGAAAAAATTTGTTTATTTATTTTTATAAACAAAGGCGGTGTCTAGACTAGACGGTCAGTGAACACTATCAGTTTTCACTGAAATTCATGTATTTGTTGTTGTTTGAAAAGAATAAAAAAAAGTTGAAATGCTTTTAACTTGTCATCAGTTTTTCGATTTCAAATGTTCCGAGTTTCACAGCCAATGTTTCTAATCTTAATGTTAAAATATACAGCATAAGCATAAACATATAAAAAAGTGTATTAGAGAAGCAACATTTGAATTTTACATTTAAATAAATGAATTTTATTATATAAACATATGTACCTATCCTTTCTTAAAACGAACCAAATAAATAAAAAAAATTCTATTATAAAGCAACAACAAAAATATATTTTTAAAAAAATAAATTATCCGTAAAACCTATTGCGAACGCCTATTTCTATAAATAGTTATCCGAGCTCGACAACATGTTATACACTCGTAGTGTGAATACCATATAATAGAGCTTACTATTACATATGTATAATAACCAATAGATCCATGAATGAGGAGCTGCAAGATAAATTGCTAAGACAAGATTTCAAGTGACAGTTTCAATTTCTGTTTGCATAACTAATTTAGTTTGTCATTCATATTAGATCTATAACTTTTAACTTAACTTTCCTTATCTTTGTGAGTAATTTCAATTACATTCTTAAAATTTTTCGGAATTACTATAATATTAAAAATTATTTATATTGACATGAATAACTTTTTTTTTGATAATTTCATTTCACCGCTGTCTAATAACTCAAATTCTAAAGAAAAAAAAAATACTATCTACAAAATTTAAAATATTCTATTATCCAGAATCGACACTAAACTCAAATAAAATTTTTGTATTTGTATTGAAAATAAAAATTATTTTTTTTTTTTTTTTTTAAATTAAAATCTCAGCAAGCTAATCATGTTTGAATGCAAAATAAAGCTGTTTTATATCAATTGTTAAGACCATTGACGAAAAAATTAATCAAATTATGATTTTGCTTTTAATGTTTTTTCTCGCCTATGCAATAAGCTTGTAATAGTTTTATAAATATGTTAAAAGAAAATTTCTTTGATCTTTAACAAAAAAAAGGGGCTGGGGGTGGGGTAATCAGTTTCACAGTTCAGTATCACTATTACTCATATACGAAATCAAAGAATTAAAAATAATTGAATGAAAATGTTCAATGTTCCCAATTCAATATCGATCGCTTTTACATTGAAAACAATAAAAAAATAATAATAACAAAAACAAAGAAATAATAATAATAAAGAATAAATGCCGCCTGCAATTTTTGTTTGAAATTCATTTTCATTTTCAATGATATAATAATTATTATCTGTTTCTAATGTTCTTTCTCTCTTTCGTTCTTTTAATTTAAATATTTATGCGCATTGTTTTTTATCATTTTCATTATGTAAAACACTTACTATTTAACTTACAAAAACAAAAACAAAAAATAAAACAAAAAATAGAGTTTTCAATAGATAATTTTTAAAGTCTTTGGCATTCGAACAATTTCAATTCAACAAAATATTATGCAGTAGCAATACTGCCGCCCTCTAAATTGATGTGATACAATCCACATAATATGAATTAAATTTTTCAAAATATACTTCAAAAGTACCAACAAAAATACTCCCTACCGCTAATTTTTTTCTATCTAATCACAATTGTATATAAACAAACCCAGAGGGAGGGAAATGAAATAAAAAGAAAATAAAATTTTGATTTTGTTTTATTTTTTCAAAAAAAAAAAACTAAAAATTAAAGCAAAAAAATTATGAAAAATTATCTTTTACCCCGGGTGGGTGGTTTATGAAGAAATAAATGATAGGGGTGCCCTGTATAATGTTCACTTTTATAATTAGGTATGTATCTACAAGTAATTAATATTGAAAATAAAACAAGTAAAATAAAAAAATCAAAGGAAAATTTATGATTGAAATTTGTTTTCCGCACAAATAACAAAAAAATAAAACAGCGATGGCAACGCATCTTATTGACAGCTTGAAAGAATTAAAAACAAAAAAAAAATTTTTGTTGAAATTTAAAAAAAAAAAATTAAAAAGAAAAACAGATTTCCTAACAATATGATGTACTACATACTCGTTGTAATAAATTATTATTTTTTTTTTGTTTTATATCGAATTGAAATATTTGACATCCGACAAAGCTTTGATCTTTTTTAGTTAAATTTTTTTATTTGTTATTTTAAAATAAGGAAAAAAAACTATTTTTTTTTTGACGTTCTAATAGGAAAGAAAAGTGATAATGGAAAATATAAATTTTTTGTTTTTATATATGTGTATAAACTATTTTTGAATCTGTAATACATAATATCAATATATTATATAATATGCAACTAGTTATTAGTAGGTATATGTACGAGTAATTAAATTTTGTGTTTGACTTGATTTATTGTGCATATTTGAAAATATTAGCTTACCCTTAAACATATTTATGGGCGCGCTGCGGCTATTTAAAATTTTAAATTATTGCAATTCCATTATTTGGCATTATTATGATATTTCTAAAACTTTACATAATCTTCAATTAGCCGTTTAAAATAATAATGTTTAAATAATTCGACCTATCCTTGTAAGCTTCGTGCTGATACAGGACAAAATCAATTTTATGAACACTGTTATGACGCTGCTGCGGCTCAATATAAATTTCAATATAATTAATATGTCAATATAATAAAAAAATAATAAAAATAAAAAGGATTTCTTAAGAAAAAATTAAAACGTGGGAAATGTCATTCCTGCAATATTAAAAGGCACATATTTCAGGTGTGCAATAAATGTAATACAACAACATGTACTGATTATGCAAAAATTCTTTGCAATACTTGTGACAATTAAAATCTTTAAATTAAATTAAATATTTAACTTTGTTATTTAAACAAATAAAAAAAAAATGTTATGTTTGTTATTTATAAGAATAAATGTATTGAAAACAAATTATTGATTGCATTTTATTTATTTAAACGAAATTTACATAAAAGCCGCTGTGGCGCCAACACAGTGTTTGTGTAACTAATTTTACAACACTGGTGAACGGTTAACTAATCTATATGCGTTGGGCAAATGATATTGAAAATAATTCTTTTTGGAATCCTGACTTTATACAAACTTCTATTAAGTCGATTGACCAAAAGCGATTCTGAAAACAACTACAATTATACCAAAACACATATCTCTTTTTATATAAAATCGTACCTGAAGGAACTACTTCTGTGCAATTTCACAGGGGATTCACTAGTAATTAATACATTAATATATCTGAAATTAAATATCTGAAATAAATTTTTCCAATTTTAATTGTATATCTAGAAATTTTGGTTTATTGGTAATAAAAACGCTAATAATCTCTCAACAACTGAGAATATTCCCATGATCCGGATGGAATTCCCTACGACGTCATCATCCGACGTCATCATCATCCGAATGGACTTCCCTAGAACGTCATTCCCCAGCTAGTCAATCAACGTCATCACGCATGGCGCCAAAGATATAATAACAATAACAATAACATGATAAGACTGTTGACTTACAGAAATGTAAACAATAACAAACGACAATATCAAAGAGATAAGGATGACATCTGAGAGATATCAAAAGTGTTTCCTTACCTTGAGATTCTTTGGGTTCCCTAATAATAACAATAAGCGACAAGGTCAAAGAGATGACACCTGAGAGATAACAAAAGTGCTTCTCTACTTTGAGATACATTTTCTCAAGTGCAACAATTTGGTTTCCAGGCTCAACCTACAGGCCTCCATACCTACTTACATTTAACTTTTGATCTTTATTTACCCGTTTCGTTATCCTGGTTCATAAAGCTGCCATTACAATTCCTAACTCATTCCAAAAATATTTCAAACACCACAAGAATTGGTATAAGCCTGAAAATTGGTACCTACACTACCTACTCTTTCAAAAATAAACAAACATGTGTTTTAATATTAATGTGCTTAATATTAAGAATAATATTTTTAAATTTTTACTCTTTATTTCAAGTACTAAAGTAGTTTTTAAACGCTAGTTCGACTAATATGAACTCGTGATTTCTATAAAATGTGAATCAAAATTGTATGTTTCCAGACAAAATGTAATTGTAGACGAACAACTGATTTCTATATATAAATAATCATATTTGAAAGTTTAAGTGCCGAATACGGGAGAGACTACAAATACATAACGTAGCTTTTTGATGTGTAAATTTTCAAATTTATCTTTATACATGTAAAGGCAAATCTTCAACCAACTAAGTTATGTATTATTTATATTGGAAAACTCAAGTTGTAAATTTAGACTGCAATGTGCACCCTTTAATCGTAAAACAATATTTAATTTCACAATTCTTTGTATTATTTTATATTTATTTTTTTTTACAAAAATAATTTATTTTTTACTTCACTACTTCACTTGGATCTTTGGTTATGCGTAAGTAATTTTCAAGCCTCAATGAGTAATGCTCAAGCTCAAAACAAGTATTTGAACAAATTTGAAAACAATATATTCGATGAACCCAAACAAATCTTAATTTGGATTTTTTATAAGAAAAAAAAAGTGTAAATAGAATCCTGTCAACAGCAAATTTAATTTAATTCTCTGTTGCATAAATGTTTTCTCAAACCTAACAACACCATTGTCAAATAACAAGGTCAACAATATTTCAAAAAATAAAAAAAAAAAAAAATACTTTACTCTTACTATAATTTTTTTTAAAGTCAATTCAGGCATGTGCTGCATCATACTTTATATAAAATTGCAACCTTTTAAAACACACAAAAACTAATTAAAAATCATTAATTAAAACATAATACTCAGAATTCGAAGAGAATATCATAAAATATTAAATTACATTTAAAGGGGTAAGGGTATAGATATAATAATATGTATTACAGTAAACCTTTGATACCAATTTTGAAGATTCTCTTGACTCTGCTCGGTATTTCAAATTTTAAAAAAATTAAAATCAAAGCCTTGAGTAAATTCAAATGTATTTGGATCGTATAAAATTTCATTATATAAATTTACCGCATCCGGTCGTTTTTTTTTTTGTTTTTTGGGTAACCATGATCCACCCAAAAACAAAAAAAAAACCAAACCAATCAAATAAAATGCAAAAAAAAAATTGTTTTCATTCATTGAACAAAAATTTATCCTTTGAAATTAATATGAACTATTTTACAACAACAAAAAAAAAAAATACAAACAAATTAAATCATATGGGGATGTAAAAAAGTTATGTGTCGTCTTTGTTTTTTTATTTTTTAATGATAATGGCTTCCCTTGTTAAAAATTTTCTGTCCTGAAACTTACCAAAAGTCATTATTGGTGCCCTAACTAAAGTAATACATATTATATTATCATATACATTATTAATTCATTCAATATGAAAATTGATGTGAGTGTGTTTAAGGGTTTATTATAGAATTTAATGTTTAATAAAGCCGCTCTACTCTGTTAGCAGAAATATTAACGATTTTAATGGGCATCGGCATATATTTGCATTTGTTATCTGGTTTTCTGTGTGTTTTCTTATTTTTTTTTATTTTATTTTCATTATTAATCCTTACTGACGGAAAGAAGAAGAGAAAACAAAAATAAAGAAAAACTTAACGAGAGAGAGAGGGAAAGAGAGAAGGAGTAATAATATATATGTATATACATTAATATACATGTAAATTATTGTGTTGATTGAATTTAATACAAGAAAGGTTTTCAAGTCCTATAGTCCTATATAATTGTCTTTAAATCCTCCTTTCAAATATATTTTACGCTATATGCTTTGGCAGTTTCTCTTTTCATTTTTTTTTTTTTTATTATGGTGTTCTGTTCATTATAGTCAATGTTTCTTAAGTGACACCTTTTTATAAATTTTTTGACAGGTTTGATTACTTGTTATTTTTATTTTTGATTTTTATTTTTTTTTTGTTAATCAAAAGCGGCTTAAATCCGTTTTAATAATTTTTATGACAGTCATACAATTTAATAAGTATAGACTGACTGTCAGGTTTAAGTCGGTAGTCATTTGTATAAATTTAAAGTCAACTGTGCCCAAGTTAAAATTGTTAAATTAAAAAAAAAACTGTAATTTTTGTTTAAATTGTATTTTTTTTTTAATATCTTTTTATTTTGATTTTTTGTATGCGTTTTACACTTTTAAAATGGCTTCTTAATTTAATATTAAAAAATTATTTATTTTTTTTTTTGCGTTTTTGTTTTTGTTCTTTTTTTTTAATAATGAAATAAATAAGAAGACATTTCAGAAGAGTATATAGAAATATTTAATTTTTAGAAAATGAAAAGTCAGCATTGAGAATGTGTTTATATAGAGAGCTATAGTTAAGTGTGAGAATGATTGTTAAATATTTTTTTGATTTTGAACAAATGAAACAGCATTATAATGTTAATGGATATTATGTTATAACAGTAGTTTGTTACATACGGTATTCTTTAAAACTTAAAAAAAAAAAAATAATAATAATAATAAAAATATATCCTGCTGTTTCTTTATATCTGGTATGTCTGATAGCAATGTAGTGGAAAATTGATCCTTGATGACAGGGCACAAAATAAAATGAAAAAAAAAGATTGATGATTAATGTTATACATTTATAGTCAGCCACATGACACTGATTCGTTTTGGGTGTCATATATTTTAATTTTATTTTATATTGTGTGTGGGTGTTTTTTTTTTTAAAGTCATGATGTGGTTCGATAAGAGTCATTTTGAAATAGTTTACACTAGTATAAAAATAGTTAGAATTAATGAAATTAGAAAATAAAAAAAAGAAGAAAACATAATGAAAAGAAACAAATTGATTCCAATAATCAATCATTTATGTTGCTTCAAGAATTTGGTTTTACAATTCATTAAGTGAAATGAAGTGCACTGTATAAATCAGAAAAATAACTATTTTAAAATTTTCTGTTTTAATTAAATGCGTCCTTACCGAAATTGTATATTTATATTGAAGCTGGGTGAGACAGTAGGAATAGGGTCTGCTCTTTCTAACGGAAAGGTCTCAGGTTCGATACCAAACGAAACAAAAAAAAATTCGCAATGACTTTTTTTACCTGGTCTATCTAGTATCTATCCTTTCTCATTGGGATAAAATAAATGACAAAAAATAATTGAGAATATATTCTGGTAACAACTTAAATAAAGTGGAAGTATTCTATTTGACAAAGCTTAGCTCCTGACAATAGTAATATTTTTCCACATTAAATGAGTTGATAAGCCAAAAATTTGATAAATAAATGCTTGAAAGTCATTGTAGTAAAATATGTAGTACACACTTCAAAAACAGTGCCGTACTTAATTCAGTACGAAAAAGTAATTCAATTCTACCTAAGTTACTGTCAGGAACATAGAAAAAGAAAATACTATATCTAAGGTCTTTTTTAATGGTTTTAAGTAACAGGTGCTGCATAAAGAAAGTATGAAAGATATTAGAAAGTACTTTGAATATTTTTATAAAACTTAAATAATTTGTGTTAATTAACTTTTTTATATTATTAATATAATAATAATTATTAATGTAGGCCACATATGTGTTTCCAAAATATTTTGTCATATTGTTGTTATCCAAATAATAAGTCCAGGTTATTAAATAGATATATAAAAATTGATATGTATTAAAAGTAAACTATTAGATTAAGTATAGCCTGGTAAGCCTAATTATAATAAATGATAATTTGTAACAGTTAAGTTAGATATACATTAAATATTATAAGTAAACATGTTATTTTAGTTTTAAGTTTGAACTCCAATAAAGAACACATTAATTGGCGACGAGGATGAAAATGAAACAAAAACATTATTTATTTGAAAAATGGTAGAAAAAAAAATTTTTCAAGTTTAAATTAAAAAAAAAAAAAAAGAATAAAGAAATAAAAATCAAATAAATAAAAGTGATATGAAATAAAATATGAAAGAATTGGAGGCGCAGCTGAAATTAGTAAACACGTGAAATAAGTAACCTAAATAATTAACCAAAAAAAAAAAAAAAAATTAACATGGCAATTATTGGAACCATCGAATACTTCACACCAGGAGATGATTTTGAAGAATATAAGGAAAGGTTGGAGCATTTGCTTAAAATAAACAAAGTAGAGGAGGATAAATTAAAAGTCTCCTATTTTATAACATTAATTGGCCCGGAGTCTTACAGAATTTTAAAATCAATTACGGATCCCGATAAGCCAGATACAAAGACATACAAGGACTTAATTGGAATTTTTGGAAAATATTTCAAACCAAAGACTAACATCATTGCAGAAAGATTCAAGTTTTATAGGAGGAATCAGAAATTTCACGAGACAGTTAGTGACTATATCGTTGAGTTAAAGACATTAGCTCAAAGTTGTGAGTTCAAAAGTTTTTTGGCAGAAGCATTAAGGGACAGATTGGTCTATGGACTTAACAATGAAGGTATTCAGCAGAAACTACTAAATGAAACAGAACTTGATTTTGACAAAGCATGTGAAGTAGCCAAAAGTATGGAAATGACCAAATCTCAACTGAAAGAAATTAGACCGGCAACAGTGAATTATGTTGGAAGATTGCAGTATAAAAACAGTGACAGAAACATTCGTCAGGGAAGAAGTCAATCAAGAGATAATCATTCAGTTATGCAGTACAAAAATAATAAAGGTAATGAATATGTAAAAAAATTAATTTGTTTTAGATGTGGAAAAAGTGGGCACATAAAAAGATATTGTAAAGGTTAATTTGGGTTTTAATAATAAAAATTACAATTATAAAGAAAAATTTAATAATGTAAATTATGTAGGTAAAAGTAATGAGCATAAGGATAATTTAAGTATTGGTTATATGAATACAATTGTTGATAAAAATAAGTTTGCTCAAAAAGTAAAAATTGGTATAAATGATTATTTTATAGAAATGGAAATAGATACAGGAGCGTGTTCATCAGTTATCAGTTATGATTTTTATAAAGAAAAATTTGCAAATCTAAATATTTTTTCTAACGAAAAACGGTTAAATGTTATTACAGGTCAAGAAGTTGAAGTTATTGGAAAAATTATGGTTAAAATGCGAGATATTTTTTGTGAATCGAAATGTTATGATACGGAATTAGTTATTATAAAATCAGATAAAAATTTCACACCACTCTTAGGTCGCGAAGCGTTAGATTTATTATTTCCATGGTGGCGAAATAATTTTTTAATAAATAAAGTTAGTGAAAATTTTACGCACACCAATATAGAAAAATTTAAATGGAAATATCCGAAAGTTTTCTCAAATAATTTTAAAAAGTCTATTATAGGGTACAATGTACATCTAAAATTAAAAGATTCAGCAGTACCTCATTTCTCAAAGCCATATACGGTACCTTTTGGAATAAGAGAAAAAGTTGATGCAGAAATTGATAGACTTGTTCAGGAAAGTATTTTAGTACCTATTAAATATAGTGAGTGGGCTTCGCCTATGGTTGTAGTACCTAAGAAAAATGGTGACCTAAGATTGTGTCTAAATTGCAAAGTTGCAATAAATAAATCAATCGAAAGTCGTGTATATCCTTTACCAATAATGGAGGACTTATTTACAAAATTTTCAAATTGTTCGGTTTTTTGCCTTCTAGATTTGCCAGGAGCGTATCTTCAATTAGCGGTTCATGAAGACTCTCAGCATTTATTAACAGTTAATACTCAGAAAGGTCTTTTCAGGTTTACTAGGTTACCATTTGGAGTTTCGGTAGCACCGGCAGAATTTCAGAGGGTTATGGATGAAATTTTGAAAACATTACCAAAAGTAGGGTGTTATTTAGATGATGTTTTGATTGGTGGAAATGATTTAGAAGAATGTGAAATAAATGTAAATAAAGTTTTAGAAAAATTAGAAGCATATAATATTCGGGTAAATTTTAGTAAATGTAAATGGTTTCAAAATGAAGTTCAATATTTAGGACATATTATTAGTAGCGCAGGTATACAACCAAATCAAGAAAAAGTTAAGGCTATTTTAAACGCTCCAAGCCCTAAAAATGTTACGCAGTTAAAAAGTTTTTTTGGTCTTTTGAATTTTTATAATAAGTTTGTGCCTAATTTAGCATCGCAGCTAAGACCATTATATAATTTATTAAAGAAAAACAATAAATTCAATTGGAATACTGAACAACAAAAAGCTTTTGAGAACGCAAAGATGCTTATTTCAAATAATAGTATACTAGAGCACTTTGACCCAAACAAACCTATTGTACTAACATGTGACGCTAGTCCTTATGGAGTAGGCGCGGTATTATCACATATTATTAACGGCGAGGAGATATATTATTATTAAACATACGGTATGTTATTTGTCTATTTTATATACTTTGTTTGAAAACCGGACTACAACAATAATGAAAGAATTGTAATAAATGCAATTTCAACATGTCATAGTTATGTCCCAACATATGTGAAAGTGAATTTATAAATTTGTATGTGTTTTTTATTGAATATTTTGAATCTTTACAAAACTTTCCTGTTCTTATTTTATATTATTTAAATCAAAATTAAGCTGATGCGTCCGGGATATAAAACAATTAAGAAATAGGAAAAACAAAGCCTGGTCTAAATATATGAAATCCAAAAACTCATCTAATTATAATAATTTTAAGTTTCTTTTTGATCAATTTAAATTACTACTTTTTTAAGCTATAATATTTATTATATAGCTTAAATGGATATGCCTTCTAATCTTTTAACCAACCCCAAAGGATTCTCAAAATTTATTAATACCAAAAAAAAGACTGATCAATTCCCTAGTTTCATGCAATATAAGAATACGCTTCGTAATGACCCAAAAGTTATATCTCAATGTTTTAGTGAATTTTTTGGAAATTCATATGCAGCACCTATATTTAATGCTACCACATCGCAATTTGACCATTTAGATTATTTCCCTTAAACAACCTTTTCCTTGTTTTATATTAAGGATGCTATCGTTACAGGTTATTTAAAAAAATTAGGTAATAACACATCCCTTGGTCCAGATGGTAATTCAGAGGTTATCCTGGAAAATTGTTGAAAGTCCTTGGCTCCCACGCTCTCGAGAATCTTTAATTTATCCATTTCTACTGGATCGATCCCTTCTATTTGGGAAAAAGCATTTATTAGATCAGTGCATAAGAAGAACTTCCAACTCGAATTATCGTCCAATCGCCAAACTTTCCTCTATTCCCAAACTGTTTGAACTAATCATCTTTGATCAAATTTACGATTACCGCAATTGCTTTTTAATACCAAACCAACAATATACACTGACTTTAGTAAAGCTTTTGATCTTCTACCGCATTGCATTATACTATTGAAATTAACTAAACTTGGATTTCCCTACTTTTTCGTCAGTTGGGTCAAATCTTATCTGACAAATCGGAGTTGCATCGTGCAGTTTAGAAAAGACTTATAATCGTTTTTTAAAGCCAATTCCGGTGTCCCTCAAGGCAATTACTTAGGCAATTACCTACTCTTATTTATAATTTCTATCAATGATGTAACTTTGGTAATCAAAAAGAGTCAAATAGAAACTTATGCTGATGACATGAAAATCTTCAAAAAAATTACATCTCTACTAGACTTAACCCTTCTACAAGAAGATCTAGATAACTTGTTTTATTGTACAAAACTAATAATCTTCAGTTAAATATAAACAAATATGCCATAGTGAGTTACCATAAACGAATTAACTGCTCTCATATACCTGTTCATTTAATGAGCAAGCCTTAGAAAAAGTCAAGTCTATCAAAGACTTGGGAATTACTTTATATGAAAAACTTACTTTCAAATTGCACTATAATAACATCATTAATAAAGCTAGCTCAGTAAAACGATGCTTCGAAGAATTCAATGACCCATTTCGTTCGTCCAATCTTTTTATCCTAGTGTTCATCGTAATAATTATGATATGAATGAACCTATACATCGAATGATGATCATTGCCAATAAGTACAAGGACGCAATTCATTTAACTCTCTCAAAAGATGCGCTAAGGAAGCGTTTGTATTCATGCTATTAAACTAATAATTCTTTTAATTAATCAATTTATTTTTTTTTTCATAACTAATTCAATTTACTAAATAAAACTGTAACCATGTTAAATTGAATTAATTCATACCTGTTTATACTAATATCTACATAAAATTAATTTTAAAATTTTTTTTGAAAATTGTTAACTTTTTATTAGAATTTACAAATTTTAAATGCTACTTGATTCATTGTTTCTCTTTCTTTATTTATGTTTGATTTTTTTTTATTATTTTTTCTTATTAATTATGTTAAAATAATATTTTTAAAAAACTTGTAATTTGTCAACTAGGCAAAGGTAATAATGAATGACAAAATCAATATCATGCATCTGTACCAAGAAGACCTCCGAAAAGAGTTGATAAGATTTATTGAAATAAAAGGTAAAAAATGTCTAATTATAGAAGAAGAAGCTTTGTCAGGCTTAAAAGAACACACGATAGTTGTAGTTTATAAGATTTTATTTCATTTCTCAGCTGTAAAAGATCTACAATTATAATTGACAAACATTTAAGGACCTGCGCAGTAGACATCTTTTCATTTTTTCTCTTTTATCCATATCCATAATGAACTCTTAATATATAATAAGTAAGTTGTATATTAAACAATAATGCGCACACAGTTGAACATTTTTTAATCATATGGTTTTATTATTCAACAAATACATTATGCGTGAGTTCTTATTAAAATAAAAAACAAAAACAAACAAATCACTTATTATTATTACTTGTAATGAACCTATATGTATATATTATGACAAATAAAAACCAAAAAACAAATTCATCTCAAATAAAAAATATAAAAAAACAAAAACAAAAAAAAATTAGTTGAACTCTTCATATAACGGTTAATTTCAACTGAACATAGTAGAGTTAAAGTAGCTATCTATAATTATAATTGACAAGCATTTAAGGTCCTGCGCAGTAGACACCTTCTTATATATTATTATATATAATATATAAGATTGTATATAAAACAAAAATGCGCACACAGTTGAACATTTTGTACTCATATGATTTTATTATTCAGCAAATACATTATGCATAAGTGAGATATTATGAAAATAATAAACAAAAGTACACAAATCAGTTATTATATTTTATATTATGTACTTGCGAATAAATCTATGTACATATGCCAAAAAAAAAACAAAGAAACAAATTCATCTCAAATAGAAAATATAAAAAAGCAAAAACAAAAAAAATCAGTTGAATTGTTCATATGACGAGCAAATTTATTTTTATATAGTAGAGTTAGAGTACTTCATTTTGATATAGTAGGTCACTTGAATTCTTCATTTTTATCTTTTTAAGTAACTGTTTCTAAATTTTTGTTATTTGTAGTAATAATATAGTTTTTATTAAAATTATGTATTATGTAGGTGTATATATACGTACCTCTTTAATAACAAAACTTTTTATTTTTAGTAATTTTATCACTAAATACTTCTTAGTATAGGGAATATATCGGAAACGAAGCAGTATATGAGGGACGTGTATTTATGGGTCCTAAATAAAACTTACTAACCACAAAACTTTTTATTAAACACGAGTGGTTTCTGCTATATCGTGCGAAGTCTGTGTCAGTACGTAAATTACTGTTTTTTTAAAAACTTTAAATTTGACTTCAACTTGAAATATAATTACTCAACAGGGGGCCCTAGTCTATAATTATAATTGACAAGCATTTTAACTTTATATTGTTTTTTCAGTTTAAACACCGTTTTGGTTAATGAAAATATAGAACCAAATTTTACTAATTCTCTTGCAGAATTGTGAGCTTAATCTGTTTCAGAATTACATAGATACATAGTACATACATATTTATATACCTACAATTTTCACCAAAATTAATTTTTTTTACTTTTATGAAATTACGTATCTACATAAATCTACTTCTTTCACATGTAAATACATAGTATATGGTATATGTACATTTGGAGTAGAAGATACAGCATTGATTACATGTACAATAATAATGAATGTATGGAATTGAAAATTTTTTATTTAAACTTTCAAATCAATTTTTTTATAAAGGTACCAGGCAATATTTTATTATTTTTGTTTGAATACATAACATTCATAACTAACCGCCAATTTTTATTGTACTATATGTTTATCATCTATAATTATAATTGACAAGCACTTAGCCTTTTCATTTTATCTCTCTTCTCCATAATTAACTCTTAATATATTATAATAAGTAAGTTGTAAATAAAACAATAATGCGAACACAGTTGGAATTTTTTTAATCATATGGTTCTATTATTCACCAAATACATTAAGAAATATGTAGAAACGAAACAGAAAATGAAAAGTAAGGTATTTATGTTTTTTAACGAAAACATACTCATTTAAAAGCTTTTCATCAAAACATGAGTGTTTTCGGCTTTGTAATGAGAAGTCTATATCAGTACATGCAAATCCCTGTTCTTTTAAAAAACTTTAAATTTTGCTTCAACTTTAATTATAATTACTCAACAGGGGCCCCTAGTCAGTAGAATATTATAGAACTATTTTTTCCATGTCTGTGAAGAAAAAAATAATAAATTTCGTTTTCCATATTCAGATAGACTCGATTGAATTCTCAATTAGAATAAAAAAATTAATTGAGGAAAATCTAATAAAAATTGAATTACCTCAAAAAATTATTAGGTATTAGAGTTTTCCAAAAATTCTGAAAATTTATTTACCTTCAAATCTCTGCATAGGAAATTCAACGGATGGAAGTTATTCAGAAAATATTACAAAAGAGAAAACCCCCTTTTCTTTCCAACAATTATTATTATAACAATAAACATAAATATACAACATGTATATAAAGCATAAAATCAATTCAATAGAATTTAATATAATAGCATTGACGACGGCCCAATAAAAGGCGTTAAAGGAGAAAAGAATTTATGTTGATAAAAAAAAACAACTAAAAATTAAATGCAAAAAAGAAAAGAAAAAAAATTCTATTGTTATTCGTAACATGTAACAACGCTAAGTCATTGAATCAATTAATTGGTATTAAATTGTACAACATTATGATCCGCATTTCAACCACAAATTATACCATCAAAGATTGAATTAACAAAAAAAAATATTTATTTTTTTTATTTTTATTTTTTTATTTTTCTGGTAAAAAAAAAGAAGTTCATGATATTTTTGATGCGTTTAAAGTTAAAATGCGTCAATACTGAAATCGTTGAATTATTTTTGTGTATTTAGAATGCGACGCACCGTAACCGAAGAAATAAAATCTATATATATACATTTTATAGATATATATATATATATATATATACATTTTATATATATATATATATATATATGCATGTATATCTTGAAGTAAAATTGAACAAAACAAAATCATTTCAAATTCTACTGTTGTTTATAAGTTGTCAGACAACACAACATTATGTTGAATTTGTAAAATTTCTCAAAAGTCAAAGAAGACTACAACATAACAGAAGGGTAAAATTAAAAATTAAAAAACAAAAAAAAACGAATTTTTTTTTTTGAAATCATCATCAAAGAGGTAGAAACGGATATCACACATTTAGAGCAATCGACATTGCCGCCGCCATCACTACCACCACTGCCACCACTTGTATGTTATTTTACTGTCATATTTTTTTATTTGTACCAACTTGAAAATGTGAGGTTTTTTTTTGGGTATTGTAAAATTAGTTATCACGTTTTTAATTTTTCTTCAAAATGTATTTCAAAATATAGGCAGACTTTGGATAATGTACTTTTACAAAGATAAGCAATATTTTTAGGTAATTTAGAAAAGCAAGTCCAGTATACTACTGTAGTGTACAATAGTCCAGTATACTACTATAGTGTACAATAAACAATACAATTATATTAATTGCTCTTGGTGAGGATAAGAAAACACGGTAGACATTGACCTGTTTCTAACCCAGAGTTGTAAATGTTGAATTCCTGCCTGGCCTCCTCATGGTAATCCTCGAAAACTGAACAGGCGACATCAGTTTTATATTTAAGGCGAAAATTGCAAGCACCATTTTTCGAGGGCAGGTCGATCGAGCTGTCGGTAATTTAAAATAAATTTCTCAAAGAATCAACTAGTCTAGGAAAATAAAAATTATTAAAATGATAACGAGTGGGGAAGAAAAAAGACTAGGATTTAAAAAAATTTCCCGATTCATTGTCGAAACGCACATTTTCAATACCTATAAAGCTTTTATACTATCCTAAATCGAATATAATTTTCAGATAATGGCTGGTACTTCTAATCATCATCATCATCTAATAGCGCTACAGCTCTGGGTGAGCTTTGGTCTTCATCACTATGCTCCTTCAAAATCGTGGTCGATATTGTGCACTTATCTCCAATTTGGGATTTGTAGGATTTGAGCATCGTTTTTCACGTTGCCTGTCCATCTGATTGTTGGTCTTTCTCTATCACGGCCAGCTTAGTCTTTGGGCCTTTGTAAACCGTACAATGTCCTCACTATCGATCACACTATTGAGCTCGCTGTTGCTTCTGATTACATATTCTCCACTCTGTAAACTTTCTGGACCGAGTATTTTTCGGAGAATTTTTTTTTCAAATATGCGTAGGCTATACTGCTCGACCACGTTCACAGACCATACCTCGAACCCATACGTCACAAACAAAACATTTACAAAAACCAGTTATTCGTTTTATCACTGCTAATCTTGCCCCTTTTAGTAGGCCCATATAGTAGGAGCTTTCTCCTCTTTTGTATAGACATCTCGTTGGGACGATCACAAGCTCAGTAGAAATAAATCTGTACTACCTTCACTTAAGCGCTTCACTCGTTCAGCTCCACCGTAGAAATTTTTAAGTTATGGGAATTCATTGCCTAAACATCCCAAATGGCCACCAAATTTTATCTCATGTATTCCGAAACATAATCAATCCTATATTTTTGTCCTTCATAAATTGAAGACGAACATTAACACCTTCATTTGGATTGTTCTCCTTGCCTTACATCCACCTCATTTCCTAACTTTGTTTTCCTATCTTGGCTAGGGTTTTAGTTATGTATTAAACAAAATAAAACGAGCTTTAGAAAACCGAATGAATATTCGGTTCACAATAAAAACGACATTTTCAATAATACATAGGTGGTGTGGTTAGGTAGGTAGAAAACCATCCCAGTTGCCTCTGAAAAACCTAATAGCACTTAATTGTGTCTTTGGGATACCATGATTTGACCTATTTATTTTACGGGATCACTCCCCCATTATCATTCTACCAAGAAACTTAGTACTAGATCCACCCTGTACGATTAAGAATGTTGACTAGATCATCAATTTTACTTTCCGTATATTGCATTTGTAGATTGCAAATAATTAAATAAATTAAATGAAATAAATAAAATTATTTAATACCTATGTTGTTAAGGAAGCCTCACCTAAATTCGAAAATTTGACTAATTAATCTCTAACTTAGTATTATACCACTTTTAACTAAAAATTATAAATTTTTGGCTTTAAAGTATCTCAGGATTGCTTCTATCAATATTTTCTTTCATTTACATATTATATTTAAAAACTGTTGACATTTTATAGGGACAAGACACAAAAAAATATACATATAAATAATTTTCTTCTTGAAAAATCTCTGACAGCATTTTATTCAATTGGTTAAGACAAAATTAATATAGAGAGGAGAGCAGAAGAAATATGTAAAAAAAAGTTTTAAATTACGTATGGGAAGAAAGATGACATCGCTGAAATGTTGAAATGTTGGAGAACATAAAAAAATACAAAAAACAACCGGTGTGTGAAGGTACTTGTTGTATTTTTTATGATCTTCCAAATATTTAAATGTGTATTCTGTCGGCACAATTTAAAAACTTTCAGTAATTTTTTTTTTGTTTTTTATTCTTCTACAGGAAAACGAAAGAAAAAATCAATTGTCAAAACGTATTGTTTTTCTTCTTTTTTTTTTTGTAAAAACATCAAATTTTGTAAGCGTTTCTTGTTCCGATTCAATTGAATTTTCTGTCAATTCAATAATATAGTTATACATGATGGTTACTGGTCGAATTCATTTTCATTAGGGTTAGACCATGCTTCTGTAAATATTTATTTGATGCAATACAAAATGTACACATTATTTAGATATATATACATATATATACATATAAATATATATATATATGTCTTGAAGTTTTGTCTTATTTTCAAATATATTCTTGTGTAGCGACGACTAACCGCAAATAAATTACAAAGTTGGCGTCAGACTTTTTTATTTCATTTTTTTTACTTATTAACAAATGATGTCTTGTAATTAGGAAAATTAAAATGACGGATTCAATTTGATATTATTATAAAGAAAAATAAAAAAAAAAATGAAAATTACATAATTTACAAAAAGGTATATCTCCTAATCAACTTACTTAAAAAAAAAAAATAAATAAATAAATAAATAAAAAACAATAACAATTGAATTGAAGAATTAGAATGAATATTGATTAGGGTTAAGTACATTTTTATGTTAGGTTAAAGTTAATTGTGGGATTTGAGGACGCCATTGACTGAGTGTTGAGTTATAATAAATATTTAATTTGATTAAAATATTATTGTTGATGATAGTTGTTGATAAAATTGGAATATGTATTGGACGGATATGATTTCAAAATTTGAAACGAAGTTGATAATGTAATTATTGCGATTAGTTATATAAGAAATTGCTTAACTAATTTATTTTATTGAAAATTAATATTAAATTAAATAGTAATTTTTATTAAATTGAATATAAGTCGAACGTACCTAGCAAAAAATATGACAATATTATATAATTATTATTATTATTATTATATTTTTATTGCCCTAATGTATTGGGTACAATATTATATGAATATATTTTAGTTAAATATTTTAAGAGCTTATATTATACTAGAATATTATTACATCTTTGATTTATACTACTTAGACTAAACTGACTTCATTATTTACAATATAAATTAATTTTTAAAGAAAAATGACAACTAAACCCCCCAAGTAACAATTTTTGCAGCTAATTTGTTTCGAAAAAGCTAATTTGCTCTAGTACTGTTCTTTAACCATTCTCTGAAGCAAATTTGCTCTATAAACTAACATTTTGACAACAAATTAGCATTTAAAATTTCTTTGTAAAATGATCTGCTCTATAAGAGCTGCATGAGCAGCTAATTAGCATTTTTTGTGAGATTTTTTTTTTACTCCTTAAGAGTTGCAATAAAATAACTAATGGAGGTTATTAGCTCTATTATAGCTCTATAGAACAACATTTATAGAGCTTCATTTTCGGAATTAGTATAGCTCTATTAGCACTTTTTAATTTTAACCGATCACTCTTATAGAGCAGCACGAATATAAATCCGAAGAAACTCGACAACTAATTTGTTTCTTTAACATAACTTATAGAGCATAATATAACGCTCATACATAATTATGTCATAATTTTTTATTCTTCAGTTCGTTAGAAGTTTTTATGAGAACTAGAAGCAAAACGCGGATCTAAAAAAAAAATAAATGTAAAAAATATTAATTTTAAATAAAAAATTTAAAAAAAATCAAGAGGACATAATTATTACAGATAAAAAAGAATTATTTTATGTGAAAAATGAAAATAAAGCATAGTTCTATGAAAACGAAAATTCGGGTAATGTCTAATTTAAATTCTCAGCATGGATGTTTGTCACAGCAAAAAATAATAACATTGTAGAAACAAAACAGTCGAAAAAAAACAATAATTGGAGAAGTTTTTATACATGGTTCATTAAAAAGTATAAAAGAAATGTTTGAAATGCCAATTAAATCATCTTACTTAAATAGTATATATTTTTCGGATTGCGAGAAAATGGAGCCACAATTTTTCAGTATCAAATGTATAGTGTGTAAAATGTTCAAAATAAAATATAAAAATTAAGTTTTTGTTCAATTGATAACTTCATTTTTGTTTAAATTGTACTTTATGTAAAATATTTTTTTGTTCAAATCATAAAATAATGTAACAATTCAAATAATACAAAATAAAAAACAAAAATTAACCAAATAAATACTTAAGCTTCTTGTTTCTTCTATCTAATATATTATTAATAAATGTTGATTATTCAATTCTAATATAGGTACATATACATTTGAAATACGAATTTTCCAAATTTATTAATTTTGTGATGGCAAATTGGTGTAATTTTTTTATCATTTGTTTTTACTTGGATTCTTTTAAATATATTAATAATTATGCACATACCTTCAACCTTAAACAAAATATAAATATAACATCTGACATTTGAATACGAAAAACAAAACAAAAATGACACAACAACAAAATTGCTCTATAAGCTTTCCATAAGTGCTCCAACGCAACAGTTATACAGCAAATTTGCAACCGCCAATATTATGTCAAAATAAATTACAAAAACAAATTGAATTATTATGTAGCTAACTTCATGTTGTTATTTATTAGAGTGGGCGAAAGAAACAAGATAATTTTCTATTGTATCTGACATTGAAACGGTGATATGAAAATTTAAATTTCAGTTCAGAAATATCAATTTTCCCATTTGAAGTATTATATTATTTTTATAAATTGAAATTAGAATAAATTAAAAAAAATAAAAACACAATAATAGTCATTTAAGTACATAATGTACATAAAAAAAAGTTTAAAAATACTTTTGGCAAAATTTTGAATTTGACAGATAAATTTAGTTTTATAGATACATAGCTATGTATTTGTAAGTATAAACATTTTTGTTAAACACACGATCTTATAGAATATTTAATATTACGTGTGAAAAGATATTGAAAAAACAAAATGGGATTTTAAAATTAAAAACTCTTTACATATTTAGGGGATTGTTCCCATAGCTATTATTTTCTTATTTCTTACTTTTCTTTTGATGACTTTATATTGTAAAATAAATTAATTTTTCTTCGACAGTTTTTAGCCAAAATATTATTTACCATCTGATTAAAATCAACTTTTTAAGCCTTGTTTTCCTCACTTGAATATTTTATGTCAAATAAAAAACATGCCAGCCGTTTATATTCAGTTCCTTTTCAATTATATTTATATCTCTTTGTTTTTAATTGAACATTTAACTTAAGCCTTTTAATTGATTTTATCGAGTTCACTCAAAATTGTTTCTTATATTATAGATTACTTTATTTAACAACCACGGGGAAATGGTAAACTATATTGTACCTAAAAACCGAAAACAATTTTATAAAAAAGTGAAAGAAATGAACTGTCAAGTAAGAAGTTTTTCAATATGTATATTACATATATATTCAATAGTTCATAAATTTCAACTTATGCTTTGAAGAACTTTTTGAACAATATTTTAACTTATACCTTTGCTGTCTACATTTATCTGTCGTTTTTTTTTTTAAACAGACGTTTAATAAATTCAGATGCCTGGTATCAAGAGTTACCAACTGTATTTTTAAAACTTTTATGCATTCCGAGTGTAATTTATGAGTCCGGGGGTAATTTATGGAACTCGGTTTCTGCTAATTATTTAAGTTTAGCCTTTAAGCTAAATAGTTAGTTTATACCTAACTATTGCATATCTTTACAAGACAATTGGAAATGTTTTTTTTTTGGGGAAGTTATTAATTTTTTGAGGTTATGATTTAAGAATCTATTTTTTCTTATTGAGATTCGTCATATTAAATATTGAATCATCCGAAATATCGTAACAACTCAAAATATGGCACTTAATATCGTTTTATATTTTATTTCAAAGAAAATTCATAATTTAAATATGGTCCACCCTAATATTTGACAAAACTATAATTAAAGTGCTCTATATAGCTCTCATAGTAGCTCGCAGGAAGCTCGGCCATCTTTTCTTAGAAAAATACCTAATTGAACAAAAAATGTTAAAATTCTAAAAACTAAAATATTGTTTAAGCCCGAAATACTTGATAATCGTGGTTTAAAAATTATTTTTTACATACTATTATTGTTCTAAAATAAATTTCCTTTCAATTGCAGCCTTATTTTTGTATTTGAAATATTTTTATTTTTAAATAAAATTTAAATATTTATTAAAAATTTGATAATTTTAAAGGGCATTGTTATTTTTGGTTCTATTTAGTATGATTTCAAAATAAATCTCGCTGCGCAAGCAAATTTGGGGTATTATATTTACTAAAAACGAGTAAACAAGTATTCCATAAATGTTTTTTATTTTCCTACTTCAATTTTTATTTGAGAAACAAAACCTCCATAGATAAACAAATAATAATTTGGTATACTGAAAAGATTAATATAATGTCATTAAACTCTTATAGAGAAATAACATTATAATATTTTGACAGTTGGAATTAAAATGTAGTTTTTTGTCAATTTCAACAACATATTACCTCCATAAGAGTGACCAAATGCTAATTAAACACTTGCATAGAGTGAATCAGCAACGTAATTGATAAAAATAAGCTGAAATTTCTTGCTCTATAACTACTCTATAACTTTTGTTCTAAAATAGTTCTAAATGTGCGCCACTTAGCTCTATTAGAGCTCTACAACCGTTCTATAGGAGCTTCCGCAGTTATAATAGAGAAAATTTGTTGTTCAATTTTAGCTGTGTAAACTATTATAGAGCTGTAATAGAGCACAAAATGATACTTGGGCCTTTATATAATTACTGTTCCCTAATATAAAACATAATTCAAGCCTAACCTATAAGCTTAACTAACGTATATTTACTAAAATTATCTTAATACTAAACCTTAATCTACTACCGCTTTTATAAGTGCATTTTCGGAATTGTAACGGCTTTCAAGAAAGGTAAGTGATGTGTTTTTGTATGCATTCGAAAACAGTATTAGTGTTGGCTAATAAGTACAATCTCTTGATCAATTTAACAACAAGGTTTTTTTTTCTCTGTAGCAAATTCAAATTCAGCAGTACTCATCCACACGGGAAACTGTTTAACAAAATGTTTCGAAAAATGGATTAAAATATTAATAATTTGTTTTCAACAGTTAAACTATTTTTTATTTATGACTGGATACAATATTATAATTTGCAGAACAGATAACTAAGAAATTGCACCTCTAAACGTAAAAATGTTATCATGGAAAATACGTTAAAATTACATTCAAATACCTACGTTTTGGGTAATGCTGTGTATTTGAATTAGGACAACTGGTCACCCTAAAATAACAATCATACGATTATTATTATCATATTTTTAAATACTAATAAAATAAAATATGCATTGGTTTTCAGTTATTCCCTATTCTCGAACAAGGTCTTATATGCCTTGTATCATCGAACATTTATAATTAGATTGTAATAATTAAGATTAAGTATAATATATTTAAGTACTAGGGGCCCCTGTTGAGTAATTATATTTCAAGTTGAAGTCAAATTTAAAGTTTTTAAAAAAACAGTAATTTACGTACTGACATAGACTTCGCACGATATAGCAGAAACCACTCGTGTTTAATAAAAAGTTTTGTGGTTAGTAAGTTTTATTTAGGACACATAAATACACGTCCCTCATATACTGCTTCGTTTCCGATATATTCCCCATAGTAAGAAGCATTTAGTGATAAAATTACTAAAAATAAACAGTTTTGTCTATAAAGAGGTACGTATATATACCTACATAATACATAATTTTAATAAAAACTATATTATTACTACAAATAAAAAAAATTTTGAAACAGTTAGTTAAAAAGATAAAAATGAAGAATTCAAGTGACCTACTATATCAAAATAAATTTGCTAGTCATATGAACAATTCAACTGATTTTTTTTGTTTTTGATTTTTTATATTTTTTATTTGAGATGAATTTGTTTCTTTGTTTATTTTTTGGCATATGTACATAGATTCATTCGCAAGTACATAATATAAAATATAATAACTGATTTGTTTACTTTTGTTTATTATTTTAATAAGTTCTCACTTATTCATAATGTATTTGCTGAATAATAAAATCGGATGTGTACAAAATGTTCAACTGTGTGCGCATTTTTGTTTTATATATAATCTTATATATTATATATATTAGAAGTTCATTAAGGAGTAGGAGAATCGAATAAAATAAAAAGGTATCTACTGCGCAGGACCTTAAATGCTTGTCAATTATAATTATAGATTATTAACAGATGAAAATAAATATAAATACAGAAAAGCATGAGATCTTATATTTAGGTAATAACTAATAATATGAAAAATAAACATTAAAAAATTAAGTCCTGTCCTTAATATATTAACAAAATGAATGCAATGTCCATTCACTTGAACCACATATTAGTGCCGATTCATCCCAAATTGCACTTCAACTGTATCCAATCGTTCTGCTGTAAAATAACAAAACTGTCCCAATACTTAATAAATCTCTCGCTTTCAAACAAACATCTATTTAGCGCAGCTGATAAAGTAAAAACAAGAAGAGTGAGAATATACAAGGGTGCCTGCAAAACATTTAAAAACCACAACTATTCATCAGATGAGTGTGCAAATTCAACTTGGCTGAATACTGCACACTCGCAACGTTTTAACTGGTAGTACAAGAGTCATAGCTTCACTATTTTTACCTATTTTTGCCTATTTTAAGCAATATATAAGAAAATTTAATAGGCAGATCAAACGTCTTTTTAAAATTACATGGTAAACTAATAGTGTAAAATAGTGTGCCAATTTAATATGATACTATTTTTTAATCACAGCAATGGGCTGCGATAAAAATCGAGGATGTTAGCTATACGCAATGTTATCGAGCTCCAAGACTTTTCATTTAAAATAGAAGTGAAATTGAAGCAAATATTGTCAAGGTTTGAGTTAGCAAATATGTATCTTTAGTTTCTGATCCATATCAAGCGGTTCATACAATTATTCTACAGAGGAATTTTTAGGTTAAGTTAAATATAATTAGAACAATGTTTCGTGTTCAAGTGCTTACGATATTATGGTATCCCCGACAAACTATATATTACTCACATCGTAAAAAAGCTTACAAAGCAAATTTTTGTTGTAGTTTGCGGAAGTTACATGGCATTACCTTATATTATTTACAATAAATGAAATATCTATCCATTAAAGTAAATTCATTTCCTAAAGATTTGGTTTTGTCAAATATACAAGTTCAATTTTTATTTATCAATTTTTACATTTTAAATTTTAATTCTAATTTTTGTCTAAAATTTTGAAAACCAAATCTGACTTCTATCAACTTTAAGCTCCTGATTCATTAAATTTGTGTTATATTTAATTAATGAACATTAATTGATTGAATTGTAGATCGATACTGAAACGAATGCAAAATAGAAATAATATGTAAGCCTACATTTTTGTAACAGAGTAGTACTATTACATTAGGTTAAATTGTTAAATATGAATAAATTCTTACTATAGAAATACAAAGCTATACGCTAAATAAATCTAGAATTTATAACTCTGCTAATTAAAATGAAAATAACTGGTTCGTAATTCAAATTAGTGTCATAGACAATTATGGCATATACAGCTATGGCCACATAAATAGCACGCAATTGCAATTTTTTTATATTTCCCCAAAATGTTTTATAGTCTTTTGAGTGTATTTGGGGTTAAATTCTTGGACGATGAGCAATATATCTCCCATCCGGTCCATATCTATTGACTTTCGATTCGTCAGTTCAAAGAACTATTTTCCAAAAAAATATGGATATATGGACGGCTATTTAAAATTTTAAATGATCGCAATTCCATTATTTAACATAAAATATTTCTAAAAACTTACAAAATCAATTTTATAAACATAGACACGGTTATGAGGCCGGTGCGGCTCAACATAAACAAAATGTCAATATAATAAAAAACTAAATAAAAAAAATTTCCTAAGAAAACATCAAAACGTGGACAACGTCAACTGCATTATCAAAACGCAAATATTACAGGTATGCAATAAATGTGGATAAAACAAAATGAACTGACCATGCAAAAATTCCTGTCAATTAAAAATTTTAAAATTAATTAAATATTTAATTTTGTTATTTAAAAAAAAAAAAAATAATTTTAAGTTTCAGAATAAATGAATTTAAAAAAAATATTGATTGCATTGCATTTGTTTACAACAGTGGTTAAGGGTTAAGAGCGTTATATACCATTTTTCTCGAACAATTTTCTAACTCTGCAATTTCAGAGTGATTAAAACCATTTAAAAATGCGTTTTCTATTTTCAACCGTTCAATGTGTATTTCTACCCATATTTTTTTTTTAAATTTCTTTAAAAGCCAAAAATCTTAAACTCTATTTTTATAATTACTCAAATTAAAAACACAAATGCATCACCTTATAATTTTGGATGCATTTCTGCAATAAAACAAAATTATTGTGTGCTATTTATCTAGCTATAGCTGTATGTACATAAATTGTTACAAATATTAAGCATGTTAGATTAATTAGTTTTTTCAAAATGATTTAACAACTGAAAACTATAAAAATATTACTTTAAATAAAATTTAATTCTTATTTTATTATTTTAGAAATAAGTTTACCTAAAACGCGCAGCATATTCCATAGAATATGATATTACTGAATTATTGATCAAACGTTTTCATGAAAATTTCTTTAAAGAACTCCAAATTTTAATTTTTTTCTCAATTCCACTTTAAAATAAAATTATTTACAAAATAGATTACAAGTGAAATTTATTTTGCGGTGATTTTCACTTTAATTTCTTTTCTCTCGAGAGTCGATTTATTACTTCCTATAATACGTTCTATATTATGCTCTCTCATAAGATTCTTTTAAAATCAATAACAAATACTAGTCTGTTACAAAAACGTTGGCACATCTTTAAATTTATGACGATGAAAAATGTTGTATATGCAATTATTAGTTGACTTTATCTCTCATCTACTGCGATTTTAAGAGTAAACTACTGATAGATATTCTGACGTCAATATTCTAATAGTCATGATATCAATTCAATATATCATGATATCAAAAGTAGTATTAGGACATATTAATAGAAAGAAGAACAAATTAATATTAATAATGTAATATGACTTAAAATATGTCAATTGAACTGTTTTTAGTACTAAACATTAAAAAAAAAAAACTTACTTGTTACTTTAGTACTAAACTTAAAAAATAGACTTACTTGCCAGTAGACTACTCTGATGAACAGCTATGCCGTGTTGATTCGTAATATTCGTAATACTACGTTTATCTTATTATATACTAATTTTGTTTTATCTGAAGCCTCTTATAACAACAATAATAATAAAGAAAAAACAGTTCATTGTAAATGTAAGAATGAGAGAATAAATCAATTATTTTTTAAATTTTTAGTATTGTGAAAATAGATAAATAGTAGGTAGTCGGTAGAAGTAAAATATAGTGAGCAAATAATATTAATGCATTATGATGAGAGATGATAAATATTATGTACTTTACATTGTTTTTGGGGTTTTGTTTGAGTTATGATGTACATAATATTTTAAACTGCATCCAAGCTTTACAAAGGCATTATACTAGTATTACAATAATACAATAATAAATACAATAAAAAATTAATCAATATTACAATAAAATGAGTAAAACAATACGACCAATACAGAAACTGATGTAAAATACAAAACAAAATGTAAGCAAACCTTTTTGTAATAGACCGGTATTATACTTTTATTGCACCGAAATGAACTTCAATTCATTGAAATTGAAATTAATAAAGAAGATAGCGATAAAGGTATTTGTCTTTTTTTTTTTTTTTTTGTTAAATATCATATCCTTAGTTAGAAATACATATAAAAGTATAAGAATATAATATCGTAGAAAGAAAAGAGAGAGATAAAAAAAAGAAATAAAAATCACAATACGTATCTACACTAAAGTCAATTTGAAAATATGGAAATGACAAAGGATCTCTTCAAATTAATTGCTTGTCATTTGAAAAAATATTTCCATTGAGAATTCAATTGTGTTAATAATGAAAAGAATTTTCAAAAATTTTAAATTTTTTCAATTTAATGAATTAACTATTTTTTAAAACTATTTTTTAAATTGGTTTTTAACAATATTGAAAAATAAGATCGTTAATTTTTGGCTGTATGACGATGAAAATTATATTGGAAATTTGATTAAATATGAGTGACTGCATTCTTTCTTTTTTTTCAAAAGCTGGTTCGTGCGGTAGGTAGAGTCTGTCTTTCAATCGTTTTATCTACGACTAAGTCAATAAAATAAATTGGTTTATGAGTTTTTGTCCTGGTTCCAGTATCGTTTGCCATTTGGATAAAAAAAATTTCATAACTGCAATGGGGTAAAATAATTGAGAGTATACAATCTGGTAACAACTGAAATAAAATGAAACTGCGCTATTTGAGAAGGCTTAGTTCCTGACGATAGTAATAGTTTTCTACATTCGAGTTGGTATATCAGAAATTTGATAAATAAATACTAATGTCTTTTAATATTCTAAACAAAACATATTATTGTCAAGAATATAGCAAAAAAAAAAAACTTCCTAAACTTATTTACAATCTGTATTAAGTAGGTATATTAAGCAAATATATTTGTGATACTATGTATTTAAGCATGTGGTAGCGTTTTCATCGAATACCTGCCTTTGGAAAAAATTTACAATATCATTGGTCTGTTATTTTTCTTATTGATACCACATAGATTTTAATCTTCTACTCTAACTGCTGTGACACTTCCTTCTGTCTGTCATTAGATTGTCGATCAAGTCGATCTAGCTGGTGTTATAAACTTGTATCGGGTTGAATATTTAAGTCGTGTTCGATGATTTTATTTGGCCTAAATCAAGAGACGTTCAATGTCCTCAAAACCTTATTTTGGAATCTGTTTAATTAGTAATCCCACGCTGGGTGGCGTAGTAGGTAGAGCCTTTCGACCGAAAGATCCCAGGTTCAATTTGCGACGAAGGAAAAAAATGCTTTCTGGTTTTTTCGACCTGGTCCAGTATTCTTTATCATTGAGATAAAATAAACGATAAATAGTTGAGAGTTTTGGTTATCACTAAAAATAAATTGGAACTATGTTATTAATGAAGGCGAAGTACTTTATAGTAGATATTATAGTTTTTCACATTTAAATTTGTAGATATTTACGATAAAAATTATAGAGAAAATCTATAGTATGTGCTTGTGTATTTCAAATCTCTGTGTAAAAGCAGTTACAGTGTTCATCTAAAAAAAAATGTACTAAATAGAATTCAATACATAAAAGAATATTTTATTATGACCTTATTTATTATTATCTTATTTATTAATATTATTATTCTTCCTGTTAGCCAGTACATGCTTGCAAATTTATGTGGAGCTATTTAATTTAAACTGGTTATATATTTACGTCAGTTCTTTCTAAATGTAACTACTTCACAATCATTTATGATTGTATTATTTAAGAATTATAACTTGAAGACAGATACCTTTATTTAGAGTAGATGTGATGTGTATTTATTTCGGTTCATTTATTTGGGCGTTTCATATAGATGAATAATTTTTCGCATTTACTGTAATTTGAGTGACGATGTTTTAGCATCCTGATGTTGATTTATAAGAGTGAAGTCATCGGCGAATGTTGCAAGTTTTACTTCTGGTATTACTGAAATATCAGTCGTAAAAATCAAATTAAATATAGGCTATAATACACTGCTCATGTAGAACGAATGACATATTTTTGTTTAAACATATATGTGTACCTATATGTGAATTTTTTTGTTTTTATAACCAGCCAAGTGTTGGATATAACCTTTAGTACTTTTTTTATATTCTTGACAGTAACTTGATTCTACCTAAGAACCTTTTCGTACTTAATTAACTACGGTAGGTACTGCAAGTTTTATAACACGTTTTCGAGCATTTATTTATCAAATTTCTGGCTATCAACTCATTAAATTTGAAAAACTACTGTTATTGTCAGGAACTAAGCCTCCTTAAATAGCGAATAGCTCCATTTTATTTTATTTATTACCACATTATAGTCTCGATTATTTTTTGTCATTTATTTTACTACCAACCAGGTCAAAAAAACCGATAAAGCATTTTTTTTTTCATCTGAGTCGAATCTGGGACCTTTTGGTAGTCCCAGGTAGAAAGGTAGGCATTCTACCTACTGCACCATCCAGCGTGTGATTGGTATATTTACGTACAGATTGTTCAGTCATGCATTTATTTGCTTCATATAAACATTTTCACTGTAGCTTTTGAATATTTCTGATAACTCACATGTTGGACTTTAAATCAAATTGCAAATAAGGTCAAGATGCCTTATCAAAAGTTTAATTAATATCAAGAAAAGTTGCTGATTTGTCAAATTCTTTATTTTCAAACTCTACATTTATTTCATTTACAATGTGGTATATTTGTTCTATAGTTACATGTTGGTTTCGAATACCAAATTAATGGTTTGGCAATACTTACAATTTTCTATGATTGACATTGAATGATTCTTTAAAAGTTTTGGAGAGTTATTGAAAAGAACTGGTAATAGACTAATCTGGCTATATGATGCAGTTTAGTCATCAACTTTATGTAGCATAGTATTACTTTCGATACCACATATTAACGAGTGAAAAATATTTTCGCTTAGCAAACCAATGTATAGATCCTCGTTACAAGACTTAGTACTTTATTAGGTAGCTCTTGTAAAATTTTGTTTTTTATAATATAGACCGGAAATTTTATTTTATTTGTGATGAAATTTTTTCATTTTTGAAAATTTTGCTAATTTTACAAATTCATTAAACAAAAGCAGGAAAAAATATTAATCAAAAATTTTAAGTTAACGAGAAAGAAGGTAAGATGAGCAATCAATCAGGATCCATCGTTTTTAGATCCCAATGATGTAAAATGATTTGAAATTAGAAATGGGTAATGCAAACAAATAAAATTATAAAGTTAATAATAATTTATAAGGGTTTTATAGGGTTACATCATATTTGATAATGTGAGTTTACTTCAGTTACTTTACCCCAGGTTGTAAAAATTTGTAGGGATATTCTGCTAAAGTTTCTGCTTTTTATTGATTACTTTGGTTCTACTTTTCATTTCGCTTCTAGTCGTATCATTTTTGTAGTTATTGATAGTGTTAGCTTTTTTGTGACTTTCCACAGATCATGAATTTGTGTTTGTCGTGAAAAAATGTAGCCATACAAAGCAATTAAAATATAGGCCCTATTCTGAAAACTGGAAGAAGTTTGATAAGCAATCGTACCCAATTTAATTATTATAATATTGTCTTCCATCATGTTAATTTATTCTTGGAACTATATAATTAGTTGTTTTTGATAATCCGATTTGTTTTTAGCGATATATTTAAATGATGGAATATAAGTCGAGCCCTTTCACTAAACATTTATATGTATTTTTCAAATATCGATATTTTGGAAGCACCTTACTTCCTTCATCAGTGCTTGCGTCGCAATATAATTAGTTTTTGTGGTTTGTTTATCTTAGACAACAACCACATATTGTAATAAGTTATTTGAATAACAAAATTAAATTTAAATTTAATTTTAACGATAAGTGAGTTCCGGTTTTTTAATAAATTAAAATTGCTGTATGTTCATGTGTGTAGTTAAACATTGCATCAACCTAAATGAATAAATATAATATGTATTTAAATTTTCTCAACCTACGACTCGTTCAGTGCGAGTTGGTCTAAAATAAAGTATTTTAAAATTAATTGAATTTAATATAATGCTACCGAAGTACACATGTATAATATGCATAATTATAGTTCCCGTGAAATTTTAATCGTATTTTTGTGGAATAAAATTTGTATTGAATAAATAAATGAAATAAAATAAATATAAATGTAATCAGGTCCTCCCTCCGACCCAAATAAAATTCGAGAACCATTTCAAATTGTACTATATCATTTCTATTAGATTTCTATGAATAATAAAATCAAACTTCTATATATAAATTTTCTTATAACCAATATTTTATAGAAGCCATAATTATTAGTAAAAATGCATTCATTCCTAATTATCACCAATTAAGAAAAAAATATTTTTTGTAATTATTCAAAAACTAAATGTCAGTATAAACAAATTACACCTTTTTAAGTATTAATAATTTCCTGTAATTTTCTAAAACATAATTTTAAAAACACAAATAAAAGTACTTAAAAAAAGGGATTCGGCTTTTTTAATTTTTTTTTTTGTTTCTCCTCATATAACACCTTTCTTTCCTCTTTACATTAACTAAGTTGTTCATATAATACAATAATGGCGCCTAAAGACTATAATTTTGTCACGTCGTCTAACTATTATTATTTTTATTATTTTTATTATACGATAATATTATTGCATAGACAATTAGACACATGGAATACGGTTGAATAAGTGAAACGATGATAATTACGCGGTTCGGATGCATATGCTTATGGATTGTGTGTATGTTATAACATAATAGTATTATACAGTATATATGCTGGTATGTATACGTTAATAAATTTATAATTCCATTATTCTGGCTATTTGAAATTCTTTTTTAGTACAGTTTTTTTTTTCTTTTTTGACTGAATGTAATAAATTCTTCCTAAAGGTAAAAAACTATATAGAATTACATGTGGTAATTATTCAAATTTGTACTTACTTACCCATTATATACGTATATGAATTCCTATTTATTTAAGCTGTATATATTTACATAGCTATATTTAAATTTCATTTTAAGTATTTAAGTATCATTAAAATAGAAAAGAAAATGTAAAATTTTTATAAATATAAATTATAATATATTAAAAATGTTTAAATAGGTGAAATAGATGAAGTGATTGTAATCAAAGAGAAAATTGTGTCAGAATGGAAAAAGAAAAAATGAAAGAATTTAAAAAAGTTAAATACTAACTTTTATATTCTATATATTTTGTAATTAACGTTATTTGAGAAATGTTTTAAATAATACATTATATATGTTTGTAATTTAATATATTGCTACTTTAATTCAGCTGAATTATTCGCAAATTAATACGTTAAACAGTTGTATTCAGCTTAGCTGAATTACTAAAATTATTTACATTTTGTTAAAAATTGTCAATTTTAATACAATATCTTGCAACTAATTCAGCTGAGCAGAGTTGTTGGAAAATTAATAGGATATAAACACAATTTTACTTAATATTATACAAAATAGTTAGTTTTTTTTATAGAAATACTAGTGAATACCCTGTTCAATTGCATAGAAATAGTTCTTTCAGACACGATTTTATATAAAAAAAATATTTTGATATAATTGTTTTTGTTTTCTGAATATAAATACCTTATAATGAAATCAAGGTTTCACCAATATACTTTATAATGAAATGAATAATAATTTCATTTAAACTTAACCCAATAAGATCCCATTACTCTCAACGTAGTAGATCGATGAATTAGTGTTTTCGCATAAGATATTAAAGTGGGTCTTAATATTTTATTGTAGAATATATTCTGAATCGTATTTAAACAATCAATTCATCAAATTTGGTTCTTATATATAATCAAAAAATATTCGTTAATATTAAAGGCAACCAACCATATTAATTTAGATGGACTAAGATAATATACTGCTAATGTTATCACTAGTGACTAGGTTATGTAGCAGTAAAAGGATAATTTCGAGTTCGAATTCCGCTTATGTCATAAATGTATGTACATACAAAATTTTTCAATTATTCTTTGAAATTAGTTTGGAATACATGTTCATTGCTATTTAAAATAAAATTTAACTTTGTTATTATGAAGGCAAAGCTTTATTTTACAGTAGATGTAGTTTTCCACATTTAAATTAACTGCTGTACCAAAAATTAAAACAAAAAAATTTATTAAAAAGATAATGTTATTTATTCTCTATGCCATGTCTAATACCAAGCCGTTGAAGCAGTTAGGATGTTAATCGTTCAGTCTCGAAATTATAAAAAAAAATAATCTGATCATAATCTGAATTTGCTTGTAAGCTACTTTAGTATTTTATTTATTCCATATTTTTTTACTTCTTTAGTACGCAAATTTATTTTGTACATTTGTATTTGACAATTCCATGATTGAATGCCGTAAAATATACAATAATTATTGTATATTAATTATTACCTCAATTTTTATTTTTTTTAAGGTTAAAATATTTTCAGTATTTGCCACCGTTTTGTATTATTTTTATTTTTGGTTTGTGGAATGTGTAACTATTTTAAATGGCTTAAGAACTTGCTAAAATTTTAATATTTTTGTCGTGTAATTTACTATTCAACTATTCTTGCTTTTTTAATCCCCCACCGTGTCCATCTTGTATATTATATTATTGCATTGTAAATTTTCTGGTTTTTATATTAACAATAATTTTAAGAAATACTTTATTGTATTATAATGCCTTATAATGTTTTACATTCAATTGATATATTGTTACTAATTCAGTTCAATTTAATTATACAAAGATTAATAAATATAAAAACAATTTAATTTAAAATACTAAATTATTTTATTCAGCTTAGCTGAATTACTATTAGAAACGTTTATATTAATTTAAAAATTGTCTGTTATAAAATAATAATAATAACACTAATATAATATAATAATATTTTAATAGTTTTTAACTAAAATGATTTATTCTGATTAACTTATTAATATTTTTATATGATGTTGAAGACAAAAGTGAATTACTGATGTCAACATCCAAAATGATAGTTTTGAGTACAAGAAGGTTACATTTTTTGTCTATGTATATATTACCTCCATTATCAATAAAAACAAGAATAAAACACAAAAGTGAAAATTTTGTATAGTTTTTATAACTCACTAATGGAGTTATTAATTTATATTGAATTAGATATTATTAATTTATATTGAATTGGTTGTAAAACTAATCAGAATTAAAGTAAAAGTTGTTTAGATAGTCCGGCAGTGATTATAAATACTTACATTATTAGTTGCAGTAGTGTTGGGGTATAATATACACTTCTTTCATCTGAGTTCAAAGCACACCAATTTATATCGAATGAATATTATTTTTAAGGTTCTTTAGTTATAAAAGTCAAAGAAAATTATTGATAATTATGTAATTCATAAGAATAAAAGAAAATTTAATATAAAATATAAAAAATTTTGGAACCGATTTCTTGAAAAATAAATACTTTTTATTTTATACACTTTTATAAATTGTAGTATTTTTTTTACAAAAACAAGTTGATTTGATATTTTATATAGACGCCTTAGACGGCAAAAAATCAGTACAAATAAGTTCTTTTTGAATTAGTCACGATTCCATATTTTTCCACAAATCTTTCAACGTCAATGTTGTACAATGGTTAATTTTTTCTGTCTATTATATTTATTATTCTAAATGAGATAAAATCATCGAAAGATTCCGTGTATAAATAAGATCCATTATCTTAAATTCGTAGCTAGTTTAATCCATCCCAGAATCTAGCAGTTTAATTTAGTATATATTTTTTTATTTTTAGTTAATTCAGTTGTTTAGGCATATCCATATCTAATATTGCAGACAATTTTGTCGAAGTTGTATCGTATTTATTTATTTATTAATTAGTACATTATGAGACCTAACCAAAAAAAAAAGGCCCCACAAATACCTATATTAACGTAGAGATATTTATATTATATTAAAAATTTGCAAAAATGGAAATATTTACATGATTTCTAAAATCTTGCTTAATTAAATGGCACCATAATAATAAAGATTTGTGTGGCTTTATTTTGTTGTAAAACCCCAAAATATTAAGTTCAATAAAATCCAAATTTAGACACTAGGACCCCAAAATTACAATTTTAATTCATTATGAATTATTTGTTATATTAGTTTTCAAATTTTAGCTTTCAATTCGCTCAAAAATACGATCTGAAACACTGCCCCAGTGGGTTTCAGAGAAAGAAGTACTTAGACTGGCTGAGATGCAGTATATTAAAATAACTGCATTCTTACAGACAGTAAAGGTGTATAAAAATAACAGAATCGGTATAGATTGTCTCAATGAGATGACAGATCAGTTCTACACACGTAAAAGTTGGATTCCCAATATACAGTGAAATTGCCTGAAACTGCAATGCAGATCAAGTTGGTTAGAGAAGATACAACCTTAGAGATTTTTCCGAAAATGAGTAGTTTGAGTAGACATATCTAGCAACTTGAAATTTACTGTTTCATAAAGTAACAATCAATGCTTAAAATGTGAGATGGTCTAGTGCCTCTAGTGAACCAAATTGCAACATAACCAAACAAATCTTGGATATTCTGAAGCAGAAGCACTCCTCTGTGGTTATAAGACAATGAGGTAATATTTGAAATTGTTACGGATCATTGTCTCATTGGTGCTAAAATCCAAAACCCCTACCCTTTTGTAAAAACTTAAAACTGGTTTATCGAGTAGCGTTATGAGAGGAATTTTTCCGATGTACTATACAATGGATACCATACTACCTACCTGACTACCTATGATCTCATGAAAATATGTAATTAATTAATATCACAAACCAATCTCATCATCTGCAAAAAATTCAATTCCGCAAATTTAGATGCAATAAGTAATATAATTCAGCTAAATTAAATTAATTTTGAAGAAAAGCAATATTATTTAAATATTGGGAAATGCATTGACTAAAAAATTTTATTTAACATTGATCATAAGCGCAGTATTACAAAAACGCTTAAAAACCCACATTTTATTTTATTTATTTAAAATTAAATCAATTTAAATTAAATTAAACGAATCAAAATCCCCACATGTTAATTTTAGAAACAAAATAATAGAGTCGCCCAGAGCGGTCACAATAAACAATGTCATCATATAATCAAAATTCAGCAAGATATCTTCGTATGACACTTGATGCAAATCTCAGATGGAAAGAACATGTCAAGAAAAAAAGACAAGAGTTAGAACTGAAATACAACCAGCTGTATTGGCTAATTGGGCGGACATCTTCGCTTTCAACAAACAAAGTTTTGATTTACAATCAAATATTAAAGTTAGTCTGGTTTCATATGCAAACTATCCAAGCGTTCCAAAACAAAGTGTTGCGAAACATTGTCAATGCTCTCTGGTATGTTCGCAATGCTGACATTCATAGAGATCTTAAGATCAAGACGAGACGAAATCAAAGAAAAGACGAAATCAAAAAACTGGCAATATGCCACAAAATTCGTCTTTTTCAACAATAATATTATCAATAATATTATCAACTTTCTATTAATACTGAAGTTTTACGCTTAGCTGACAGTCAAAACTTTGTTAGACGTCTTAAACGGACGAAACCGTTCGAGCTGTGTTAGGAAAAAATCTTTTATCTCTCAATAATTCCTAATGGGATTTTGATTGACCAAAGATATCTGAAGTAATAGAGCCAAAACTGTATTAATGGTTAGTCTAAAAGACTAGTTTTAATATAAACAAACGGATAGTAGTTTTTAGTGCGTTAAAGTCGACACAGTCATTCACTTTGTTCCCCCCCTGGAAAATATAACGATAAATGAAGACTCTTTTGATGATTTTTTTCTATCTGAAAAAAAAAAAAAATATTTAAACAAAAGATTAAAATAATAAATTCAATTAAACTGATTATTTTATTTATTTATTTTAAATATTTAAAAGGAGGTCTGTTTAAGTACAAAAAAAAACGTCAAAGCAATTATATGTTTAAAATTTATTAGTACATAACTATTATTATTATTTCAGCTGAATTGGTTTAAATTAATGTCTGCAAATATTATGTGACTAGTGGCAATTAAATTGAATCTATTTAAATTGAATTGAGCTCTTTTTTGAACTAAGTTTAAAAGTTATAGAATATGAAGTAATTTAGTATAATGCTTTTAAAATGTAGTTAAATAAAATTACCTTCAATTGAATTAAATTAAATTTTAATAATTGTATATTCAAATAATTATTTTTTATTAATTAGAGACTACATAGTAAATATTCACATGAATATTCATTTGAATTATATTTTATTTAGTTCAATGAATTATTTTTCTTTCATCAATTTAATCAATTCAACCTAACTTCAATTAATAATTAAAACAGTAAAATTTTGAGTAAAAATCATTATATTGTGTGTGTTCTTACATTCCATTATTATAGCAATATGTGGCCACACTAATTACCCAGACATTAATTCAATTTCTTCTCATCACTGTTATTCAATCGCTTAAAGCAATTTCTTCAATTGCTTGTCAATAATTAAAAAAAAAAAAAAAAGTTGAAAAGTTGGTTTTTTTTTTATTTTTTTTAACTTAATGACTTCTGATTTAATGAATTTTATTTTACATATCCATGCAAATATGCATACGTTACCTCCGTACATGTATATATGTATGTAATGTATATAGGTTTCAGGACAGGAAATGAATTTGAAAATGACAAGTTGCTTTCTCCGACATGTATACACAGATATAGGTATATTTATATATATAATATATAATATCGTATGTTATATTAAAATGTGAATGCCTAATAAATGTTAATTTGTATTTATTTCATTATTTGATTTCACTTTAATGAATATTTGATTTGTACTGTTTTCAGAAAGAGCTTTAAAACTATTAGAACTATTTTTTTTGTAAATGTTCATTTCAATTCATTGATAATAATTATGGGTACTTGAGTTCGACTACCAAACTACGTAGCATGAATTTATAATTAAAGACAATAAAAATATTTTATGTATTAGAATAAGAAAATAATAGAAAATCCTATTTAAAATTTTAATTTTATAAGTTTGTGAAAAGAATAATAAGAAAAAAAAAAAAAAAATAGGTAAATAAAAAAAAATAAAAAAATTGAAATTAAAAAATTATAATTAGATTTAAATGATTTTTAAAGATTTAAAATTTATAAAATTCATTATAGGAATAAATAATTATTAAAAAGGAAGGGGTAAAACCTATAGCTTGTAATTTATACAGGAACTAAAGGTATTAAATTAACTAAATAGTGTAGGTATGATGTGTAGTTTTAAATCTATTGTAGATACTTGAGAATTTTGAAATTTAACATAAAATTATAAGATAATAGGAATTGAATCGCCATTCTATTAGATGTAATAAATTAAAAAAATATTGTAGATAGACCACCCCATATGAAGACTATGATTTCCATGACATATTTTTAAAAAAGTAAATATTTTCACTTAATTAATATTACAATTTTGATTTTAATGATGTAGATAAGGTTTTCTTATAAAATTTTTTTAAAAATATTTTCGTCTTCTTTTTGTTCTTTGTGTTGATTTTGTTTTATTGAAATTTAATCATATTGTCTTCACTCTTGCGATATAGACGTTCAATTTATGCACCAATACTTTAGTAATCTGATGATGGTTGGTGGGTATTTTGTTGACTGCAATTATTATGTTATCTTACCTATAGTCTATGATTATTTATTCATCCAAAACGCATTATCATTATAGACTACTTTTATTTCTACTGTATCTGACCGTATAAAAATTACATTAGTTGATCTGGATTTTATGTTCAATGTTTAATCTAATCAATTCCAAATACTGCAATCTTATTGAATTAACCAACATCTAAAAAAAAAAAAAACATTCGCCAAAAACCAAAATAAATCGCTTGGAGTACATCAAATTTTAACACATTACAAATGAAACACTTACCTAAAAGTGTAGGATCAGCATCAGCTAGCGATGTTTATCGGCATCATTTTGTAGCCTACAATCAAAAGAAACGTATCATCATTATTATTATTTCTGTATTTAATTATTTATTTAAATATTACTTACTTGCTTTTGCTCATCTCCTTCTTTATTTATTATCTGTATTAATTTGTCACTTTTAAAAGTCACTAATATTATATAAACTAGTATAACACAACTTTGAGTGATATTTACTTTGAGCAATATTCTTAGTGTAAATTTTATTGTATTTTGCTATAAAGAAGATAACATGAGTTCTTTCTTAATTATGTATTCCAGTGAACTAGTACTAGATTAATTATTGTGAAGAATTTAGAATGAGGTGAATGAATAAAAATAATTGCTTTTTTGGGTTATTTCTTTTGGAAATTTTTAGGCGTACTCAAAACAGTTCAGTGATGTATATTTTTATTTCGAGAGTACAATGAAAGCTTTTTGATGTTATGCTGGTGAAGTTTTAAATAAGACCTTTCAAGCATGGGTATAATTATTATTGTTTTGTTGACCTAGTTCTGGGCTCTGTAATTGCGTTTTTGGCTTGCAGACATTTATATTCTGGGTATTCGACAATGGAGTATAGTCTAGGGAATTTTATTACGGTAATTAGAAATCAAATAATAAAAATAATGGTCAACGGGATCTTGTGAATTACCAAAAGTGTTAATATCTATGAATAAAAGCCCAAATTAAAAATTAAAATGCTTATTCAATACACATAATATTTATTTTTATTCATTTATTTACTCAAATGAGCTCCATTGCTCGTACAGAGCGATTTTAGTTTTTACAATTTTACTTATAACTAGTTAAGTTTTAATTCAGTGCAATTTTAATTTTCAAATAAGGTTTTTTTTTGTTTTTTATAGAAGGTATTTAAATTAAATTTTTTTTTATATATGAAATATTTAGTTATTATTTAATTGATCAAAATAATACTAATTTTACTTTTGAATTTAGATATTTGAACAGTTTCATTGATCGCAACTCATCAAATAATTATACTCAGGTAATTCATTATACGTTTTGTATGATGTTTTGTATATTGTGTCATGTTTGTTAAATCTTTTTGTTGAAGATGTTGCCCTTATTTGAGTTGCATTTTCAGTTGAGTATGTATGAACTTGAATATTCATCATCGGCTTAAAATTTGTATTAATATTCTTAGTAAGTATGAGATGTATTTGATTTGCCTCTGTTTGTACTTTATAACATGATTCAATTGTAATATTTTGTGCTTTCTATGAATTTCCTGTGTTGAAGTTTGTCTTTTATATCCAAACAAGTTCTTTATCGCTTTATTCTGCAGTTTTTGTAATGTGTTTAAATTTTTATTCACAGTGTTTCCCCATATTTGAATTCCGCATATAATTGCGCTATGGAATAAGGTGTAATAAATTGATCTCTTATTTTTTAGTGGTAGCTATACCCTTTTATTTATTAGTTTGAATAATTCAGCAATTTTTCTTCCTTTTTTTATTAGTTATTTTATATGTTGTTCCCACGTGAAGTTCTCATCTAATAATATTCCCAAATATTTGTAACTGTTACTTACATTTGTTATAGAAAATATTTAAGGCCTGTCTTTCTTTTAAATAATATATATTTTGTTTTATTTTGTTTACATTAACTTTCTTGCATTGTACGATATTCAACTTTCACATCTTCACCTTTTAACCCATCAAATTCTGTGTACTACATTCTTTCCGATAAGTAACTTTTGAACCAGTTGCATTCCATCCCTTTTACTCCGAGTTCATATTATATTGCGAATTTGCGTTATTACATGAAATAATGCTGCTTGGGTACTAGCTTTCTTCTTGAATCCATATTGTTGATTATTCGTTAATTTGTTCTTATGGAGATAATCAGTAAACTTGCTTTTGACTGTAGTCTCAATCAGTTTACTAAACAATGACTAAATCAAATTAGGTCTGAATTTATCAATATCATTCGGATTACCTACATTCTTGTATATTGGTATAACTTCATTATTTTTTAGACATATTGGCATTATACCTCTCTCAAGTGACTTACTTAGTAATTTCACTATATTAACAGCCATATCATCTTTTACCATTTTCAATATATTTGTGGACATTAAGTCCTCCCCTAACGCATTAGACAATTCATTTTCAAATTTAAATGCTTATCTGTTTTTAATTTTGGTAAATATACCGGGTGTTGCAGAGCATAGGTATCAATTTTTTAAGAGGAGAAGGAGCCGTTATTTTCAAATTTGAAAAAAGTTTGTTAACTAAATCGAGGGTGCTCTATCGATTGGTGGTATTTTCAGCTTCCGGAAAGAACCGCAAATTGATTTTTCAAAACCAAAAATCGCCGAAATTGTCCGAAATCGAGATTTTCAAAGGGAAGGGGTATTCTTTAACGCAAGTTCAGATTCTACGACAAAAAATAAGAAAATTATGTTAAATCATTTTTTTTTGTTTTCTTAGAATTTTTCTTTAAAATTAATAACAATAAAGCAAAAATGCTCAATATTTTCCTTTGGTAAACTAAAATTAATGCTAATCATTTTGATAAATAAATTTGATTTATATTTGATCATATTTTGTATCTCAGTCTTGGCTTTCTACAAATTGTAAACAAAAAAAAAACAAAAACAAAATGTGCATTACAAAAGGTTCTTAGTTTTTGACGTAGCATCCGAATTTGCATAAAAAAGTACCTTTTCCCATTTGAAAATCTCGATTTCGGTCAGTTTCGGCGACTTCTGGTCTTAAAAAAACGATTTGAGGTCCTTTCCGGAATTTGAACATACCACGATGGAGCACACTCGATTTAGTTAACAAATTTTTATTCAAATTTTAAAATATCGGCTCCTTTCCCTCTTAAAAAGCTGATACGCATGCTGATACGCATGGAACACCCGGTATACTTCCAAAGTTTTTCTACCGGCCCAAAATTCGTTTACTTTTCTCTCATTGTTGCTTATTATATTTTTAATACAACGTCAATTTGTTTTCGGATCATTACCTGCCATTCGAAATCGATTATCATCAAACTCTTCTCTTTTTCTTCTTTTGAGATTTGTTGCCTTGTTTAACCAGAGTTTATACTTGTCTTTGATATATTTTATATATTATTAGTAACAGATAAAATATCGTCAATATTTGCGCTATTGGATCCTGATTCATCATCTAGATTCTCGTTCTTGATGTTATCAATATTTTGAAGTTATGGCTCATTGAATTTTTCCTTCACATTATTGTTTTCAGATTGAGATATAATATTTGAATTACATATTTAAATCACTTTCAAAAATGGGCCCAGTGAAATTGCACTTGTTGCACTTACGCTAGTACGGTATTGGATATACATTTGTTCGTGCATCTGTGAGTTATAAAAATTAGTTAAACATTTTGTTACAAAACTAATTTTACTTCCAATAATTAAAAATTATATTTCCAATAATTTGGATTCCTCAGTTTATTCATAAAAATGCTGTAAAAATCCAAAATAATTTCATATTTGAACAGATTATTTTACATAAATTATTTTATTTAATAACATCGAAGTAACTAAAATTTTATTAAATCATACAAATTAATATTCATTTAACATTACTGATGTTATCTAAGACCTAAAAAATATAAATAAACCCTTCAACTCATGATTTTGGAAATACTAGTTTTAATAATCGTTTGAGACATAAAAAATCAACAATTGAAAAATAATAATATGTTCGCTAAATAGAATCGGATTGCAAAAATGAATAATTAGAATACTTAATTAGATGTCAACAATTCCACATCATAAATTCTATTCAAACTGAGATAAATCTCTCAAAATAAAAACAAAAAAGCAAAAATTCATATAATATCCTTTTTAAAACATACAATAGTTATGTAGGCATTCTTATTCCACTTTCATCAAAGGATTTAAATTAATTCGTTATAACTAGATTTCTATTTACTTTACATGTACGTCGTATGTAAGTAAAAGGTTTGCAATTTTGTCAAAATTAACATAAAATTCCATTTGAATAATATTAACAGATCTTTTTTTTTTTTTAAATATTTAAAAATGTAAAATAAGCTCATCCTTTTCAAATAAACTATTCAAAATAAATTACTATGAAAATATGCTTAGAAATTGGAATTGAAAAATTGATTTATTCTGAAAAATAAAAAGAAAATAAACAAAAACAGGATGTGAAAATAAACAAGCGTCTGTTAAAAATTTTGTATTTTTTTTATAGTTTTTCAATTATCTTAAAATAACATAAAAAGCGATTAAGGAATATTTACAAAATGCTGTCATCTTGTCAATTTTTCGCATATTTATATAATAAAATGTTAGGGATGTGACATCAAATGTAATATGTGAAGACTGAAGAAATTAGTAAAAAGGATATTTTAATACAACAATTACCATTTAAGCCACAATTCATTTTTCATATCCAAGTATTTTATAATTGTATCAAAAGAAATATCCTTTTTTTGATTCAAATCAGGATCACTCAGAAATATTTTTGCTTTCAATTTTCTTTTTTTTATTATTTTAAATTACGGTACCTATTTATGTGTACGTTGTGGCTAAGGAAAATTTTAAAATAACAAAAACTTTATTATTTCTTGTTTTTCTATTGCTATAAAGGATTCCAATAGAAATAAGGATATTTTATTATAAAAATATTATTGTATGATGGAATAATAACAAAAAACAAAAAAAAAAAATAAAAAAAGACTTGTTGAAAATTTAACTAATATTTTTATAAAATATTTCATTATATTTAATATTTGAATATCTTCATGAGAGTAATTATTTTGTTTTTCAAGGATTTTAAAAATAAAAAAATATAATAATAACAACCTAAATTTCTGGCATGGTTTAAATGCAGTCAGTTAAGATGTTAATATGTTAGTGTAGATTTACCTCCCAGAAATTTTATTATTTTGTTTTTTTCAATAAATTCATTTGTTATTAGTTAACTATTGTAGAAGTCCTTCCTGAGATGAATAAAGAATTTGAATAAGAATTAATTTAGAAAGGATTTTTTTTTTATTTTGTTTATTTTTTGATAAAATAATAATACATTGTTCAAAAAATTAAAAATAAACAAAGAAATAGAAAAAATGTTTTTTTTATAAATTTTGAGGTTACAAAGAGAAATCTTAGGAATTTTAATTTTAATTGAGTTAGTGCAAATGTAAGTGCAAATGTAGTTAATCATAAGTTCAATTTCATTTCAATTGAATTGAATTCAAATGCTCTGTTTAGGCTGTGTTCATGCTGTTAGCTTATCTTCTCCAGGAGCTCTTGCATTCTTTAGTTTATATATAGCTTGTTTAACTTCTTCGTATGAAGGTGTCATAATTAATGGCTCTGCTGTATGCATTGTAATCTGCTGCCGCTGTTGTTCCTCGTTTCTTATATTTAATAGTTCATTGAAATATTCATACCATCTATTCATAATGTCGTCATTTTCTGAGAGCGTATTACCAACGTTTTATTAATATGTTCCTTAAATGTTAATCTTTTATTTAAGTAGACTCCCAGATATTTTACTGAGTCAACCCATATTATGTCAGTATTATACAGTTTCATGTTGGTAGTAGGTAAAAAACATGGCTTCCTTTTGTATGTGAAAAATATAGCGCTAGTGTTTTGGGAATTTATGGAAATTTTCAATTTATAAAAGTAGTCTAATAAAATATTAATCTGTAAACTGTTTGTGATGCTGGTACCATATACGTCGGGTGTAAATATGCGGATACCATCCGCAAAAAAAGAAAAACAGATAAATTAACATTTCCTGATCTTGGTGAATCATAGGTATAGATGCTATAAAGTACAGGACCTAGAACTGAGCCTTGTGGTACGCCGGAGGAGATGTTAAATAATTCGAAACTAGTTTTCCCTATGTAACCTTTAAATGTTCTTTGATATAAGAAGTTTTGAATGATCTTGATTAAGTACATATCATCTAAATTGATTGTTTTAATTTTATGTATAACATCTTCATGCCAAACCATATCAAAAGACGAGTTTATGTCTAAAACTACCATGCCAACGGATTTCTTTGCATTTATTTTTGTTTTTATGTAGTTTTTTAAGCGTAATAGCGGATATGTAGCAGAATGGTAAGATCTAAATCCAAATTACTCGTTTGGTAGTATGTTTTTTCTTTCCAAAAACTTTTTAAAATATATAAAATATAATGGAATGGAAATGGAGAAAAGAAGAAAATCCAGAAATTGGATAGATGGGGGAATAATTACATTATTTGAAATAATGCTTAACAAGAAAGTGATGCAATTATTAGACGATAAGAAAACTAGGTCACTAGACATTCACAGGATGATTAGTTTCGATATGAAAAATTCGGGATATAATCGAGACGAGAATCAAATTAAATACAAATTTGTAAAGTTGACGACGAAATATGTGCAAAGTAACAACAATAATAAACAGTGACCACAAGAGAGAGGAGGACAAGTTTTTTTGGCAAAATGTTTGAATTTTTTTAGCTTCGACCAGCTACAACATTTCAGAATATTGGATCTGATACTAGTTATAAGTATTTATTTTTTTACTTGACTTTTTAAGTAGTCTTTTTTTTAAAATTATAAATATTTTTTTATTAACTTGTCAAACATCGACAACTGTTTTAGAAAGCTTAGATAGTTCAAGTACCACTGTTTCTATGGATATTGTTGAAAAATATAATGCCCCGCGAAATTAAATAGAGGTTAATTTAATGTTTCATTTGAAGTTGAGGTTAAAGTTGAAATGATTCACACAATATTTTTAATAGTTTATCTTGTAGCACGGACCAGATATCGGGCTATTGTGACTGACCTATCATCGGATTTAAAAAAAATTACAATAGCCGATGAAACAAATAAAATTTATTTTGAAAATTATTTTCGAAGGAAAAGGAAACCTTTATTTGACGTTTATTCCTCCATTAACCTTCCTTTTGACGTTTGCCTGGTATATCCTCCTAACATGAATGTGGCCATCCGGTGTCACAATATAAAACAGTTGGAAGTTACACCAAGCAATCTAAATGTAATAAGGAAGTTCAACATAAATATCTTGTATGTGGTAATCACTATCACCTTCCTCCAACATATCAATTATTTCAATAAAGTTCAAAACACTGGAAAATTAAAAATGTACACATTGATTACCTTTGAAAATCTACTTTTAAAATTCCAAAACAAAATTTAATTTTTTTTCTTGGAAAAATCTTGAAAAAAAAAATTGCTTCCATTAAATTTTTTCATAGTTAATTTTTTGATGGTGTCATTGTTTCTTGTTCTTTTCATAGATAATAAATGCGACCGAGATCTCTTAAATACCGCAATGTTATGATAAATTAATGAAAATACGATTTATTATTATATTTATTAAAAATTGAACTAGAATATACAAGTTCAACCATATAATTTATAGATTTTTATTCGCATAAAAAATGTGTAGTTATCATATGAGGACACTAGGAAAAAATGGGTTATTCAATTAATGAAATTGGTGCATAATTTGTTGGTAGAATCCGTAGAGAATGAAAACATTGTCCGATATTGCCGATATGGGCAGCCCTTCGTACGATTATATACCTGTCACAGCTTTAAGTATGATCCACACTGATAAACAAAACAAAATTCTATAGTATCACAATGCACCTCCTTGGTCTAAATGTGCCAACTTAGGCAGTCACTTATGTTAAACTTAAGTACCAAGCATAACTGTATTAAAGCTACAAGCATAACTAATTAAAGCTAAGTTTCAACAACACTTATCTAAAGTCAACATAATTACATTTTGATATTACAATTATAGAGAAAAATGTTAAATAGTACATAAATATTATTTCTCAGTTAAATTGAAGTACATAACTGTCATATTAGAATACTATTTAATTTCCAGTAATGCACGAAAATAGCTTGTAATAAATTTATTAATTGCTTACTTGAAAAATAAGTTTCACCATAACTTGCTTCGTCCATTAATACCTAGAGTTTTAATTTTATAATACCTAAATAATGACAGTGTAGGAATTGAAACCACTAAAACCCACCGTTATAACCAATCTTTCTTCCGTCTTAACCAATTTAAATCAGATCAACTAATGATTTTGTTTTCCTAAATTTTTCGATCGCGTGTTTAGGAAATTATTATTATAATAGTTTGCGTAGAGGATCGCTATCATCATAATAATTACCGTGTACATGACCTTTATTACTATGATATTTCCCAGCAATAGTTTGGTGTGGGAAGATTATTTAAATATATTAATTTTTTCACAAAGGAAAATTATTGATATAATAATAATCCGTAACGGAAACTATTATCGTAAAATTTTTTATTTTAGGTAGTGACCAGCTCGTGGGGTTTCGTTCTCTTAAGTCGACGGACACTGTTGTCGATATCGAAAACTGCTGCCATTTTTCAGTTCACATGAGCTTGGAGTCTCTGGTCGTGTTAAGAACAACTTTTGAAAAATATTTTTTATACCATAATTATTTTTATAATTATATTTTTCTGCATTTTATTAGATATTTTAAGTGCCGCTGAAAATTTTCAATGGTCTGTGCTTTAATAAATTAACAAAATATTGCATTACATTTTAAATAGTAAAGATTTTAAGATGACTAGTGGATATAAAATTTTCTAGTATTAAAACATTCTATATAATATATATTCGGAAATATCAAAATAAGTATGAATGTATTTAGCAGAAGTTGTAAGAGATTATTAAGGATGGTGATATGCAATAAAACAAACACAAAACTGAACCAACTAGACAGTGCTGACCAGGTGTTGTCTCGTTTACAACTTTACTTCATTCTGCTCTATTCTGTGCAACTATCTTCAATCTGTTAACTTCTCATAACAGTATATCTTTAAACAGTTGATCTCAATTTCATTCATTCATCCATCTTGATTTTGGTCTACGTTTTGCTATAATATTGTACGTTACTGCGTTTGATATTCTTTTTGTCATCTTTTTAGCATAATTTATCTTCACCACGATATGTCCTGAAAATTTTATTCTTTTTATTTTTGCAAACTTTACAATGATGTATCTTTCAATTTGTGCTTCTAGCTCCTCATTCGATCTAATTTGGTATTAACCATTATTTATGATGAAATATTTTTGTTGTCACTCTTCTGTCGAATAACTTCCCATTTATTTTCCTCAGTAAATTAGTTATTGTACAGGTGTCGCAGTTATAGGTTAGGTGTCAGCTATGGGTAAGGTGTCAGCTATAGGTTAAGACAAATTGCATTATGCATTCTTATTTATTTATTTAATTATTTATTTTATTCACTGTCTTAGAAAGTTCTTGCACTTGTCATAAGCGTAGAAACATTTTTTCTGATTTTAAAAATGGATTACAATTATGTAAGATTTAATTTAATTGTAATTGGTACATTTTATAAGCAAATGTTTTTTTACCACTCGTCTAACGAGGCCATGAAGAGCGGTTGTCTTTTTATGTCTTCAGTTGCCAAATTGTACTAGCCTTTGTCTACCAGGATTTTATTGGATTAATATTATTTTATAATTATAATTGTAATAATTATTATTAGATACCTTTTTGGTACCTATGAATAGGTAGATAATGTGATTTGTGATTTACATGTTTTTTTTTCAATAATATCGAATAAAAACATTTTTCTATTACGTAGCCAGCCTATAAAACGCATTGGTCTATTATGCGTACCTAAATCAACCCAATATCCAGAATACAAGTCCAACCAACTAATCATATTATTATAACATAAGAAAAATTGAAACAAACAAATTTTCATTTACACTTCCATAAATTACCTCGTTATCTCAATTAAATTTTTTCGATTACCCTTAATATAAAATTACAGGACTTCACAAATACATATTATTATTATATTTTAAAATAAAACTTAAAAATAACAAATTTGTTTTTATGCATAGAAATCCTTAAAAAAAAAAATCATATAAATATAAACAAGATTTTTCTCTATTTTTATATGTACTTAGATGGTTATGTATTGTATATACCATATTATATGAATTGGGTGTATTTATTTATGCACTCTCAAAGGATAAAATAATATTTTTTTGATGAGAGTCCCTTATATAATAATAATGATATATATATAATATATACGTATTTTAATACTTAAAATAATTTTACAAAAACAAAAACGAAAAAAAATTGTATATTTTTTTTTAACAAGCTCAAAGCCATCAGCTTTATATTCAAACCGATAAAATATCACAATTTAGAAAAGGACTTTATATGTTATTGTGTTGTTATTTTTAAGGATTAAGTTTTTATTTTTTTTATTGCCATTTTTTGTTTTTTTTTTTTGCTTTGTTTTGATATACGAGATGGCTATTGAAATAATACTCGTATATTTCTGTATTAATGTTTTTTTTTTTTTTTCATATACATAGAAGAGTACATACTCGTAATAATAGAAAAACAGGATATTATTCCATATAACTTGAACAAATGCTATAGAAACAGTGTTGAGAATATTTAGACAAGTAACTATCAAAATGTCAGATTAAAATCACAAAATCAAAATAAAAAAAGAACCATAACAAAAAAAAATTAAATATTTTTGATCCTTGAATATTGTTGAATTTAAAAAGGATGCATATGTATGGATAAAAAGTGCTTAAGTTAAGTACTTTTGAATAAATCTAGGTATATTTTTAGAAACAAAAAAGAATAATAAAAAAAAGTTGAAATTACAAAATTTAGAATAGTATGAAAACAAAACAAAAAAAAATTTTTTTTTAATTTCACATTCACTCTCTAAAATTTTTAAATGAAGAGTAGATAAATTTTGTATAAATGTATTTGTACATTTGATTTATTTTTTAATAAAAAATAATATATAATTGAATTTTTTTTAAATTAAAAATTCCTAAAGCAATGATCAATGTTTTTATTCTAAATTCAAAAAAATAATACACATTATTATAAAAACAATAATTTGCATTTTATTTTAAATTTTTTGAAGTTGAAATATTTGTTAAAAAAATATGTTTCGAATTTTGTTTTTCAAAAATTAATTCAATTCAGTTTCAATAATCCTATTTCATATTTGCCTATATTTATTTTTTGGCTATTATAATGGTTAGAATTTTATTAAGAATCTAAAATATCTAAAATTAAATATTTTGTACTTGCTATTATACTCCTAGTGCTATGGAAATTTTTGATTATAACAAAAAAAAAAAATGTAATATAGGGGGTGTCTGAATCATATTTTATCTGCGTGCGGTTTGATATTATGTAAGAACGAAACAATGTATTTTAGAAATGAATAAATTTGGAAGGGGTACACAACACTTTTAATGCGAATTTCTCATTTTAAGAATTTGGGCATCCTTTTCGATGATAAACTTATATTTGAAATATACACTTTAATAGAATAATCAACAAGGGTAATACTATATTAGGGTTAATGAAGATTTGGCTTAAAGAATTTATTGGCCCATATATATTTATAACTAAGTCATTATTCACAAGTAATAAACAAATTAATACTAGTGTGTTATTCTGCAAAGAAAATGTTTCCAGCATTAGTTTTTACAAAACAAATTTAGCCAAATTTGAACCCATAAAATAGAATGCTAATAGCAAATAACCGACATAAAAACAATATTGATTTTTCTTTTGGTATACAGCTAAGTTAAAAAAAAACATTGTTCCATCTACTAATTGTACTTATTGGTTTCTAAGAATCTATTGATAATTAGAGAATCAATTTCACCAGAATTAATCATTAAAATAAATACGACGTCAACAACTATTGTTCTGGATTCAAGAGTATTTAAATGTAAAAGCTTAGTCTGTATCTGTAAAGTGGTAAACGTATAGGGCCAAACCAAAGAAAGTTTGTTAAAGCGAATCCAAGGAACTTCTTCTGAATAGCTTCAATCCTATTAATATAGTCGACGTAGTCAGGTGACTATACTGGGCTAGCATATTCTAGATTTGAACGAACTAAAGAAGTAAATAGAGATTTAATTACATAAGGGTAATTAAATTCTTTTGAGAATCTTTTAATAAAGCCTAGTAACGAATTTGTTTTATTGACGATAATGTTGAAATGTTGTTTAAATGATAATTTATCATCATACATGTCCCCGAGATCATTAAAGGAACTAACTCTCTTGATAAAACCTTGTTATCAAGAGTATAATTCGAAACTATGGGAGAAATACGACGAGTGTAACTGATTTGAACACATTTCTCCACGTTCAATTTTAATCGATTGATGTCGCACCAGTTTAAGAACAAATTAAGATCTTATTGAAATAAAGTAACTTCATTAGGTGACTTAATTGCCTTAAAAATTTTGACATCATCAGCATATATATATATATACGCTGCTATTTCTCAAAATTTTTGTTACGTCATTAATAATAACTGATTTAAAAAGTACATTATATGTTCCGTCAACTAGGTACGATTGAATCCGATTTATGAATGTTGGTGGAAAATTAAGGTTAGCAAGCTTCTTAGTAATAACATTGTGTGGTAGAATATAAAACGCTTTTCTCATATCAGTGTATATTACATCAGTTTCAAAACCAGCTTCAATTGTGTTGAAAAAAAAGAGCAACATTCTACTAAGTTAGTAACTGTTGACCTATTTTTGTCCATGTTAACAAGAAGATAAAGAGTTTGAACAGGTTTCATATATAGGATCATAAACTATCTTTTGAAAAGCTTTTGGGATACAGGATAATTTAGCAATAGGCCTGTAGTTAGTAATCATGTTTCTGGACTCTAGCACTGGTCTGTTTTCCAGTAGCTTGGGACCACATTGACATTCTGCATAATTTCTGGATTTATATATCGATGTTCACGTACGTATGGTACCCTGTATATTATAATAGTACGTACTGATTTGTATAGAGTTGCACAATTTTTATAAATACAAAAAATATTATGAAGTTTTTGAAATATGGTTTAATTATTAAAATATTTGTATAGGTATAGCATAATAAAAAAAAAACAATTTTTACTCTCATTATTATGTTATTTAATTGATTTTAGATAATATTTACTACCTAATTATATTAACGAATTCCAGTAAATATTCTCAAAATATTTTTAAATATAGTTTTAATTAAAAATTCTTAGATACTTAGATACAAATGAAACTGTGGTATTTATTTTGTATACTATTTTTTCTTTTGATATTTTATCTAAACTATAACGAATAAGTTTGTATTGAAACTGAATAATATCTATACAAATTAACCAGTTAATTTTTTACATTTTTGCTTTTACTAATGAAATTATTTTTTATTCACAATACATGGTATACTTATAATATTGTTTCAGTCATTCATACACTATAGAATAAATTGTTAAAGGTTTAGGACAACAAGATCAGGTTTGGGGTAATATGAAATAAATCTGATTTAAAAGATACGTATTGTGTTATCCGCGGATGATTTACAAGACTATCAAATTTTAATTTAATGCTAAAAGTATTTTCGTTAACCCATACCCTATTGCTAATAAGATACTATTGCAAAAAATATTATTTTTTATTCTGTGTTTTAAAAAAATATTATTTTTTATTCTAACGATATTATTTAAGCTAAACTTTACTAAACTTTTATTATTTTTTTATACTCCTCAGCTCATTTGCTAAAATTTTCATCTAAACCAAAATTTCATAACAAACACTGTACTAGTTCACACATGTACCTCGCTTGGAAGTTTAATTGGTAACCGATATGGTGTAGTTTTTTTTATTATCATTAAATTAAGTATAGATTACGCTTTCGTACATTAAGTATCTGCTACTCCTTCCATTTAACCTATTTAGGGCGTATTGACAATCACATTAAGTGTGCGATACTACAATTTATTACATAAAAACGCAACAAGATTTATTTTATGAGCATTATTATTGTGCTGCTATTTGATAATGTATGAACTAACTAATTATAGAAAACTACAATTTTGGAAGACTAGATCTTCTTAGATAGCATAACTCATTATAAATACAATACAAAAATTAGTTTTTTTATAAAATATTATTATTTTATGATTAATGAAAGAAAAATTAGATTTAACATTCGTGACCTGTGCGGGACCCGAACTCGGGACCTTCTGCATATATAGTAACCAGATGACATAATCACTATACCATGTTGGTAAGCTAAGTGATTATATCATCGTTTTTTTTATTATTCTTTGTAATTAATTTGGAGTAGAAGTTGGCACTAAAATGAAAGGAAAGTACAATTATAAAGATAAGGTTTACTCTACGATAGATTCAGTTTTTGTAGATTTAAATTAGTTTATATACCATAATTTAAAAAAGAAAAACATTTACTGTAATTGTTACATGTTACAATGTTTTTTTTTTCCTTACTCCTCTTGGGAGCATAGGATTTTCACTTGAAATTTCCATTGTACTCGATTTCTAGCTGCTAGTTTCACTTGTATTTCCGAGGCAATGTCTAATGCAATTTTTAATTTGTTTGTACTGTCTAAGTAGGGGATTGGCCTACTTTGGAAGACCACTTTGATAACTCTATCTGAAAGTTGTCGCTGCGATTTTATCCATCTAGGACGTTAAGATGCCTGACGTTATGTCACATACTTTTGTCAGTTGTTGACAATTGTGTAGTTATTATTAGTGTCTGTCCAATATTTATTAATTGTGTTATTTGGTTATTGTATTGTAGGAGATATATGAGTATTGATATAGATATTGATATAGGTAATATTTTAGTTAGGTATATAAAATATTAATTATATTAATTATTTTTATTGATTATAAATTTTATATATAATATTTTGCTATTTCTTTTTTAGTTATATTTTATGCCCCCCACGGGAATCGAACCAGTGACTACCACATCGTAATTGAAACACATTTCTATGATCCAACCGATTAGGCCACGGAAGGGATGTATTTGTATGTATCACATTGTAAGAAGTGATGTGATATATAGTAATTGTTAGGTTGCATACCTTGGTACTTTACACCATATTTGTATCAAATGTTATAACCACATGATCATTAAATGTAAGTAAATGTTAATTTATAGATTAGATCAAAGCATGATAGTTTTTAAGAGATGAATTCAGTTGTAATTGGAGACTTAACTAAAGTATAACACAGTTAAAATAAAGTATCAAGTAGGTAATTCACCCCATTATCTTGGTAATTGTAAAACAACAAAAATCAGATCCTGGAGTTTTATTTTGTGTAAATTTTTATTCGCAATCTGTGTGTTTTTATTTAAACCTACAATAATGAAATATTAATTGATAAGTTGTAGTAAAATTGATATTATGAGACGTGTAAATTTTATCTGCAGTGGGTTTGATCTCTCTATTATAAATCCCCAGACGTAATACGCTGCAGTCTGATGTGCGTTGTTCAATCCGTCATTAGTACATTCACCATTGTATTTAGACAGTGCTCCAATCTTTTAAGATAATTCTTGAAAAAGCGTTGAACCTCTTCGCGAGCCTTCATAGTTTTTAAATTCATATGAATTAAGTTAGTTGTCACAAATCATGGATCATCAACTATTAGTCGTAATTCTTTATTTTGAATAGTTTGGTTGCTTATATTTATATTAATAAATTATTATTAAAATCAGATAAAAAAAAGCTACTAATAAGAGCAAAATGAAATTTTCAATTTTAGGTACGATCAAATCACAAAATAATTTTGAATACAATCGTTTAAGTTAGTTTTAGAAGAGTGGTTTAGCAAACTAAAATTTAATATAATCTGTTTTATTTTTCTATAGAATATTTGGCATGTAGATAATAATTGAGAATACTATAACGACTTAAGTTGGTGTACGTTATTAATTTATTATAGATTGTGAAATATAAAATTTAACTGTTTTAGGCGAATAAATTAATGCGATTTTCTTAACCTTAAAAAATCATAAAAACCTTGTAATTTATATGGTATATAGAAATTTACACGTAAAATGTTATGATAACAATATTTATATGTCAACTAAACGATTAAATAATATTATTGCCATAGAGTTGTTCATAAAAATTAAATCCCTCAAAAGATAGATATTTTTTTGGATTTTTGCAAATTTTGCAATACAAAGATTGATCAGTTTTGAATCATTTAAGTACTGATTTTATAAAAAAAAAACTAACAAATTGATATAGGGACTAGATCCCCTTCCGGGATATATATATAATACGATTACTGAACTTTAGCTCTGAAACTTAACTTAATCTGAACTTGTTGCAATTCACATTATTGTTGTAGAACAACTCAGATTATAAAATCAAAACAAATTTGTTTGTGTTATAAAAAATAACATTATTAACAACAATCGAATCCTTTATTATTAAAATTAATGTTAGAATTGAAATTGATATTTGGATTAACATTTCTAGCCATATCCAGGTGCAAACTCTCAACTCATAGTCCCTTGAATAATCAATTTCCAATCAACTGTACTTAAAATTGTAGCAATATTTGAAATTATAATCAACCTTTGTTTCGTACTCTTGTAACTTATTTTCTAATTATTGAGCCTAAGACATCACCGTTAATCTACTAAATTAAAATTTAAGTTCGCTATTGTTTAAAATTGAAAAAAGAAACAATTATTCGTAAATTTAAAATGAAACAAAATTTTTAATCCTTGACCTACTTTCGAAGTATTGATAGTTGATACATATTTTCAATAATAATCCTCCATTTTAATTTACTACAATGGATACAGTTAATAAAATAGAATTGCAAAAATCCAAGAAAAAAACAAAATAAGATCAAAAAAATTGATTGGCTTTTCATTTTAAACTGATGATCGTTCAAAGGACACTTCAAAATTGTTAATAAAAATCATTTGTTTTTTTTCTAAAATATTTTTAATCTTCAGTTTGAAAATATATTCTCTTTAAGATTATTCCCTTTTTGTTGTGATTTTATTTGAGTACACGTATTAATCAATTTTTCTTTACTCACTTTTTTGAATTCAATTGATTGATCTAGAAATCCTGATTAGTTCTTTTTGTTATTATTGGAATTCAAATAAAATGAAATTAATTTCAACTTCACCTTTAGTTAAATAAAATCCTCAAAAAATAATAAAAAAAAATAAATAAAAATAGACAAGGACCGAAATTTTAATTTGATAATACGACGAATAGATGAAATAAACAGGATGTTTATAAATTGTTATTAATAATAATACATAATAGATCTAGGATAATAATTCTCTGACAGTATTGTATGATTTTATCTTGTTAGTGTATTAATATTGTTAAATATTGGTTTTGTTCCGAGGTGATCCTTTGTAGAAATATTTTTGAAAGGGATTAAATTTAAAAAAAAATTTGTTATTTTTTAAACAAAAAAAAATTTGTTCAGAATGAATAATGATCCTTTTTGATAATTTTTGATTTTATTTATTTTGTTTTTTTTTTTGTCTTTTAATAGCTAATACGTTGTTAAATCGATAATGATAATTAGAATTAAGGTTATGTGCACCTTTTATTATTATTATTTTTTTTTTACATTATTGTATTGTAGTGATTTTTTACACTATTGTATTAAATTTTTATTAAGTTATTTTGAGGTTATGTTCTTGTAGTTTGAATTGTTATCGTATTTGATTTAAGAAAAAAAAAACAATATTGAATATTGAGTCAGTTCATAATATAAAAATAATTTATTAACAAATTATAAATGGCTTTCGAAAGAATAAGTTAATTAGTATTTTTTTAAAACGTTTTTATTAAGGGATTATTGTCTATTCGAGATAAATTTTCAAATTTTTGTAACTGGTAAGGAGTTTAGAGAGTAGCAGTCGTTGAGAAAATTTACACAATAGTTCATAGCATTTGCAATGCTATGCTCAACTGTTAGTGGCTTAGGTGAATCATTCATGCAATAATCTTGTATAGAAGTATTTTTATTTTATGAATACTGCAAACTTTATTTGCACAAAAAAAAAAATAATTCAAAGCTATGTCACAAAAATATTTGAAAATATTATAATTTCAAACATATTGAACTTTTTTTTTTCCTCACGGAGGTGGCACTGATATGTCAGTGGTGACACGTAGGCTAATAGCCCTTTATGCCCCCTTCCACCTCTTAACTTAGTTATGTAGTGCGTTTCCAAAAACCCGAGTCTCAGCCTTGAAAGAGCTAGGCACTCTCCTATAACATGTGTGGAGGTTTCTTCCTTCGGGACAGTATCTACAGGTTGGATTGTCACATAGTATTAGTCTACACATGTCGTTATTCATGGGGTTATGATCAGTAAGTATGCCTGCCATCTTCCTACAGTCTACTCTATTGCGAGTTGCTATTTGGTGTTTGTTCTTGGTACATATATTTTGGAGACCCTGTGGCCTTTAATACACTCCCAAAGATTGTTTGTTTCCCTCTTCAGGGTGTTTTTTATCGATAGTTTAATATTACCAATAGATATACCAACTGGCGGTTCTGTGCCATAAATGTTTCCCGTCGATGAGCTGGCTAGTCAGCCTTCTCATTTCCATTCAAGCCACTACGACCCAGATCAGTTGCACCTTGTTTTGGAGCTCTATGAGGTTAAGGGCTTCCGAGCATTCTTCCACCAATCGAGATTTGATGAGGTTACTTTCAAGAGCTTTTAAGGCAGCCTAACTATCACTAAAAATTCTAATGACTTTGTTAAATCATCTCTGCTGTTTTGTTATATTCATTGCTGCGTTTATGGCAAAGACTTCAGTCTGGAAGACTGTGCAGTGTTTGCCAAGCGGAAATTGGAGTTCAATACGTTCTTTTTCAAAGAACATTCCAGCTTCCGCGCCTAGAGCCAACCTCTTTTTTCGGGAGACAACCTTCTGGAAACTTGGAGGGCCTCAATTCTTACATAATGATCCAAGGGTGGAAGCCCAAGAAGTATTTGCAAAGCCGCTGTAGGTGTGATTCTAAAAGCGCTTGTTGCACAGAGACACGTAGGTTTTTTACTGCTTCTAGTTCTTTAATGGCATTTGCTGTGAATGTTCTCGGAAGCCATGCAATGGACCCATAACTAACAATAGGCTTATTTCATTCTTAAGACTATTTTCGGTGTCAGGCTCCAATTGTTGCCAAAGGCCCTTCTGCACTGCCATAGGTGTTTCACGGCATTAGCAGATTTATTGAACTCAGTTGAGCATTAATTGATATGTATCGGGAACAAGATTTTAAAACTGTTTGGCTTTTGCAGGATCACATCTCCGTCTTACCATTTTTTTGGCTTAAACAAATTATGATACGGCTTAAACTCTTATGATACTACTTGTGTTGAACTACGTCCGAACTACGTCCGATACACGTATTTCTTTTTAAATCGTCCATTGAAGTTGTTAATAAAGCAATAGTTATATCTTTTCTAAAATCTAAAAGTGATAAAGACGTCTTTGTTTTAGCTTTGTAGAAATTCCACGCATTTGAAATAGCCTTTGTAGAAATCAATGCTGAAAAATGGCCACCGCCATTTCTTTCCCTTGATATATAGGTTTCTATACTCAGTATTAAATCTGTCCAATAAATTCCCATTTGATTGTCGTTGTTACTTTGATTTTTACCACTTGGTCTTTCTACCTGAAGCACACCATTCTGCTGCTGGCAATTGACAACATGTTTCAGCCATCCCAGACATTGATTTGATGACTGTATCAACGTTCTAGCAAACTCCTATGTTCCAATATAGGATAAGTTGTATTTGATTAATTTTTATAGTTTCACTGTATTTTGGGTTAATAAATTAAAATTGATCAAATCCATTACAAACGTTGTTGCAAAGTTGTTCCATATGACTTATCCGTAAATTTGTATACAAATCTGAACTTAAAGAATCGTTCTTTTTTTGGTATATTTTGATATGGTATTTTTAATTACGGGATAAAATTGGTATTTTTTATTTCGGTACCTATTTATTTACTTCTAGATTCGTACTGTAGAACAGGAGTTATTATTTTTTTTCTACATATCTGGGCAAGCATCGGTAACCATCCGTAACATTCTTCAGTACTTATCTTAAGGCATCTCTGTGGTTTAATTTGTTTCTTAGTTATTGATCCTATCCATTTTGGGTGGTATTTATTAAATTTATATCAAGTTTGTTTATTTGGACCGCCAGTTAATAGAATATCTAACAAAACATAAATTTTTAATGACAATGGAGTATTTTTAACTCCTTTTAGTTGCTAAAACTGTTATCGGTATTTCAGTATTAATAAATTGCAAGAATGATAATGTTTTTTTTTGGGTTGGTGACTAAATCCACAAACTGAAATCCACAAAAAAAAAACTACAAAAAAAAATATTATTTAATTAAGAAACTAAACTGTATTAAAAGAAATATATTGCCCTTTTCCGGAAATAAATATAAATTTTTTTTCCCAATTCCGTTATTATTTATTAACTATTCTGGAAAAGGGCAATATAATGTTTTTTCAGACTGGTAACTTTCTCCTCCTTATTTCGGCGATTTTTGTGTTTTTCGATCGTTCTTTGTGGATTGTTTTTTTGTGGCAAAAGTCATTATAGACAGTTGTTTTCTGTGGATTAACTCAACAACCTTTTTTTTGGAATTTTAATGTTATATTAAGCCAATTTTAATGGCCGACGGCAGCAGACAATACTAAAGCACAATACTTCACAAATTTTGAGGATTCAGACGCAAATGTAGGGCCAAATGACTATATCCTAATGATACCTTGTGTTGACCTTTTTGCGGAAATATATATGATGCATCTAATCCTGAAAGGCCGAAACGGACATTTGAAGCCATTTTTGTTGTTTTAATTTTTTGTATATAAACCGTTATATCTGTTGATCTGTTAGATATGTTTTTTCGGCTTTTTTATCTGACAAAATAACAGTCAGAAAAATATTTTAAAGTTCAGTTGATGGTGACGGGTGTGACCGGTATTGAGATATTACAGTTCACAGTGAACATTTTTGTAAATCAAAGCAATGTTTCTTTTTCTTTATTCAAAAAGCATATATTTCAAGATTTCACCGAAACACCCTCCCAAAATTTATTGGAAAGGTTTCTTTTTCATTTGGTCCTACGCGGCTACAGCATTTGGTTCAGTAGTACCCAAATGTTCACTAATACGATCAAATTTTTTTTATTATTTGTTTAAGGACTAATTTAACTAATTTTCTAGTCACTAATGTCGTAAAATATTTTAACATTTCGAACAATTGCAAAAACGACTATAAACAAAAATTTAAAGGTATATTATTTTTGGGTTTGGGGTACCTTGTTTTGGTTCTATATTTTTTATAATTGAAAAAATAATAAAATATGAACAAGCAAACTAAATATTATAAACTGTCTAAAAATAAAAATGCAACCTACTTCACTCTTTCGAATTATATATAGTCAAGACAGTAACTATCTCGTGTTGCCGTTAACTGTTATCTACTTTTCATTGTAATCTTTAAAAACATTTTAAAAACTTTTTAAATAGAGCTATTTTGTTTTTATTTCAGTCATAAATTTATAATTTTATTTTGCTTTATTTTTCAGCTTTATTATTTCAGTTGTCAGATTATAGTGCTTTTAAATTTCATATTGTTGTTGTTACTATTTTAATAAAAATTTATACAGTTATTATCCTGTTTCGAAATTTTTATTTCATTTTTTTTTTTCATTTTTAATTTGTATTGTATTTGTACAGACATAATATTTTCATTTCTATTTGAATCAATGTACTAGCATTGTTTACATTTAATTCAAGTTTATTAAGGATATTTTAATTTTAAGGATTTATATTATTTAATGTTAAATTTTTTTTTATTTTATTTGTTGTTGGTATCCTTTCTATAATATTTTTCGAATATGTTTTTATTTATTTCCTCAAAAAAAAAAAAAAAAAAAATTAGTAAACAAAAAAATATTTATTTATTTCGGATTTATTTTATTTTTTTTGTATATTTTTTTTTATCATACTAAAACGTTTAATAATTTTTGGCATATCCAGTCATCCATTTCGCTGTATATTTTTATACACATGGATGAAATATAACGCACATGAGCATGACCAAGTAGATTAAGGACATAAAATACAGTTTTTTATTTTTTATTTTTTTTTTTTCAAACAGCATATCAATAATTTCGGATTTCGTATAAAAGAAAGAGAAAAACAAGGAATTTTTAAAATGTGAACAGTTATGAAAAGGATATTTTTATTATAAGATTTACAAAAACAAAAAAAAAAAAAAAGAATGAAAGTTTGATCCTGATCTGTCGAATTTGGTGTTATTTTTTATTCTTAGTTTTTTAATTTATTTTTTGGTTGTATTTAATTTCTTTTTTTTTGTTATTTTTTATGACTGAGACGTTTTATGGTTGATAAGTTAATCCTGTTATTTATTGATTTCAGTTGCTTGCAATGTTATATTTTTGAATATGTATTTTTGAGTATGTGTAGTTATTTTTTTTTTTTTGTAGATTGGCGCAAATTGAGGATTGAAATATAAAATAAAAATTACGGTAGAAAGATAAGAGTACAGATGTGTTGGCAAAAAAAAAATATTTCCCGGAAGTTAAATTCTCATACGTATTTCATGGGATCAGAGTAATGCATATTAAAATGAATGTTTATTGATCTGAAAAGGTGAGATAGGAATAAATAAATGATAGTTGTGTTAAAAGATGGTTTTTAATATATATATATATATATATATATATATATATATATATGTAGGTATATATCATAAAAAGAATTTACATTAAAATTAGTTTTTCTTAATCTCAATGTAGTAACGATTATAATAATTTTATATTTAGGGTTTCAGTTATTATCAAGTTGGTTTCGGTTTTTTGAAGAAAAATATTTTGCATTATTTTTAATTTTGTACAACAAAATATTGTTTTTGTCTGTAATTTTCATCTCTTTTAGATCTGAATACAAGCATAATTTTTTAATCGGTTGTGGATTTGAAATAGGAACTATTATTTTTTTTAGTGGATTTAAGTATTACAACATATAAAAACAAAAATATATTAAAATAACTTTTATTGGTTTTTGAGATTTTGATTTTTAACTTTTTACCTTTACTTTAGTACCATACGTGAAATATGCTTTATTCTTTATACTATACTACAGTAAATTATTAAATAATTTAAAATAAATAAAACAATAATGTAAAAACAAAAATTTTTAAAATATACTTTTATCGAAACAAAACTAGCCCCTAAAAAGTATAAAATAGAACTAGTGGTGGATGTTGAGCATCTAGAACTATTATAAGATGAAACGCAAAAGTATATAATGAA
>OZ012680.1:97681107-97688943 GCA_963942445.1 Argyra leucocephala
TATATTTTATATTTTATATTTTATATTTTATATTTTATATTTTATATTTTATATTTTTATATTTTATATTATTTTATAATTTATATTTTATATTTTATATTTTATATTTTATATTTTATATTTTATATTTTATATTTTATATTTTATATTTTATATTTTATTTTCAATTTTATATTTATATTTTATATTTTATATTTTATATTTTATTTTATATTTTATATTTTATATTTTATATTTTATATTTTATATTTTATATTTTATATTTTATATTTTATATTTTATATTTTATATTTTATATTTTATATTTTATATTTTATATTTTATATTTTATATTTTATATTTTATATTTTATATTTTATATTTTATATTTTATATTTTATATTTTATATTTTATATTTATATTTTATATTTTATATTTTATATTTTATATTTTATATTTTATATTTTATATTTTATATTTTATATTTTATATTTTATATTTTATATTTTATATTTTATATTTTATATTTTATATTTTATATTTATATTTTATATTTTATATTTTATATTTTATATTTTATATTTTATATTTTATATTTTATATTTTATATTTTATATTTTATATTTTATATTTTATATTTTATATTTTATATTTTATATTTTATATTTTATATTTTATATTTTATATTTTATATTTTATATTTTATATTTTATATTTTATATTTTATATTTTATATTTTATATTTTATATTTTATATTTTATATTTTATATTTTATATTTTATATTTTATATTTTATATTTTATATTTTATATTTTATATTTTATATTTTATATTTTATATTTTATATTTTATATTTTATATTTTATATTTTATATTTTATATTTTATATTTTATATTTTATATTTTATATTTTATATTTTATATTTTATATTTTATATTTTATATTTTATATTTTATATTTTATATTTTATATTTTATATTTTATATTTTATATTTTATATTTTATATTTTATATTTTATATTTATATTTTATATTTTATATTTTATATTTTATATTTTATATTTTATATTTTATATTTATATTTTATATTTTATATTTTATATTTTATATTTTATATTTTATATTTTATATTTTATATTTTATATTTTATATTTTATATTTTATATTTTATATTTTATATTTTATATTTTATATTTTATATTTTATATTTTATATTTTATATTTTATATTTTATATTTTATATTTTATATTTTATATTTTATATTTTATATTTTATATTTTATATTTTATATTTTATATTTTATATTTTATATTTTATATTTTATATTTTATATTTTATATTTTATATTTTATATTTTATATTTTATATTTTATATTTTATTTTTTATATTTTATATTTTATATTTTATATTTTATATTTTATATTTTATATTTTCTATTTTATATTTCATATTTTATATTTTATATTTTATATTTTATATTTTATATTTTATATTTTATATTTTATATTTTATATTTTATATTTTATATTTTATATTTTATATTTTATATTTTGTATTTTATTTTTTATATTTTATATTTTATATTTTATATTTTATATTTTATATTTTATATTTTATTTTTTATATTTTATATTTTATATTTTATATTTTATATTTTATATTTTATATTTTATATTTTATATTTTATATTTTATATTTTATATTTTATATTTTATATTTTATATTTTATTTTTTATATTTTATATTTTATATTTTATATTTTATATTTTATATTTTATATTTTATATTTTATATTTTATATTTTATATTTTATATTTTATATTTTATATTTTATATTTTATATTTTATATTTTATATTTTATAATTTATATTTTATATTTTATATTTTATATTTTATATTTTATATTTTATATTTTATATTTTATATTTTCAATTTTATATTTTCTATTTTATATTTTATATTTTATATTTTATATTTTATATTTTATATTTTATATTTTATATTTTATATTTTATATTTTATATTTTATATTTTATATTTTATATTTTATATTTTATATTTTATATTTTTATATTTTATATTTTATATTTTATATTTTATATTTTATATTTTATATTTTATATTTTATATTTTATATTTTATATTTTATATTTTATATTTTATATTTTATATTTTATATTTTATATTTTATATTTTATATTTTATATTTTATATTTTATATTTTATATTTTATATTTTATATTTTATATTTTATATTTTATATTTTATATTTTATATTTTATATTTTATATTTTATATTTTATATTTTATATTTTATATTTTATATTTTATATTTTATATTTTATATTTTATATTTTATATTTTATATTTATATTTTATATTTTATATTTTATATTTTATATTTTATATTTATATTTTATATTTTATATTTTATATTTTATATTTTATATTTTATATTTTATATTTTATATTTTATATTTTATATTTTATATTTTATATTTTATATTTTATATTTTATATTTTATATTTTATATTTTATATTTATATTTTATATTTTATATTTTATATTTTATATTTTATATTTTATATTTTATATTTTATATTTTATATTTTATATTTTATATTTTATATTTTATATTTTATATTTTATATTTTATATTTATATTTTATATTTTATATTTTATATTTTATATTTTATATTTTATATTTTATATTTTATATTTTATATTTTTATATTTTATATTTTATATTTTATATTTTATATTTTATATTTTATATTTTATATTTTATATTTTATATTTTATATTTTATATTTTATATTTTATATTTTATTTTATATTTTTATATTTTATATTTTATATTTTATATTTTATATTTTATATTTTATATTTTATATTTATATTTTATATTTTATATTTTATATTTTATATTTTATATTTTATATTTTATATTTTATATTTTATATTTTATATTTTATATTTTATATTTTATATTTTGTATTTTATTTTTTATATTTTATATTTTATATTTTATATTTTATATTTTTATATTTTATATTTTATATTTTATATTTTATATTTTTATATTTTATATTTTATATTTTATATTTTATATTTTATATTTTATATTTTATATTTTATATTTTATATTTTATATTTTATATTTTATATTTTATATTTTATATTTTATATTTTATATTTTATATTTTATATTTTATATTTTATATTTTATATTTTATATTTTATATTTTATATTTTATATTTTATATTTTATATTTTATATTTTATATTTTATATTTTATATTTTATATTTTATATTTTATATTTTATATTTTATATTTTATATTTTATATTTTATATTTTATATTTATATTTTATATTTTATATTTTATATTTTATATTTTATATTTTATATTTTATATTTTATATTTTATATTTTATATTTTATATTTTATATTTTATATTTTATATTTTATATTTTATATTTTATATTTTATATTTTATATTTTATATTTTATATTTTATATTTTATATTTTATATTTTATATTTTATATTTTATATTTTATATTTTATATTTTATATTTTATATTTTATATTTTATATTTTATATTTTATATTTTATATTTTATATTTTATATTTTATATTTTATATTTTATATTTTATATTTTATATTTTATATTTTATATTTTATATTTTATATTTTATATTTTATATTTTATATTTTATATTTTATATTTTATATTTTATATTTTATATTTTATATTTTATATTTTATATTTTATATTTTATATTTTATATTTTATATTTTATATTTTATATTTTATATTTTATATTTTATATTTTATATTTTATATTTATATTTTATATTTTATATTTTATATTTTATATTTTTATTTATATTTTATATTTTATATTTTATATTTTATATTTTATATTTTATATTTTATATTTTATATTTTATATTTATATTTTTATATTTTATATTTTATATTTTATATTTTATATTTTATATTTTATATTTTATATTTTATATTTTATATTTTATATTTTATATTTTATATTTTATATTTTATATTTTATATTTTATATTTTATATTTTATATTTTATATTTTATATTTTATATTTTATATTTTATATTTTATATTTTATATTTTATATTTTATATTTTATATTTTATATTTTATATTTTATATTTTATATTTTATATTTTATATTTTATATTTTATATTTTATATTTTATATTTTATATTTTATATTTTATATTTTATATTTTATATTTTATATTTTATATTTTATATTTTATATTTTATATTTTATATTTTATATTTTATATTTTATATTTTATATTTTATATTTTATATTTTATATTTTATATTTTATATTTTATATTTTATATTTTATATTTTATATTTTATATTTTATATTTTATATTTTATATTTTATATTTTATATTTTATATTTTATATTTTATATTTTATATTTTATATTTTATATTTTATATTTTATATTTTATATTTTATATTTTATATTTTATATTTTATATTTTATATTTTATATTTTATATTTTATATTTTTTATATTTTATTTTTTATATTTTATATTTTATATTTTATATTTTATATTTTATATTTTATATTTTATATTTTATATTTTATATTTTATATTTTATATTTTATATTTTATATTTTATATTTTATATTTATATTTTATATTTTATATTTTATATTTTATATTTTATAATTTATATCTTATATTTTATATTTTATATTTTCTATTTTCTATTTTATATTTCATATTTTATATTTTCTATTTTATATTTCATATTTTATATTTTATATTTTATATTTTATATTTTATATTTTATATTTTATATTTTATATTTTATATTTTATATTTTATATTTTATATTTTATATTTTATATTTTATATTTTATATTTTATATTTTATATTTTATATTTTATATTTTATATTTTATATTTTATTTTTTATATTTTATATTTTATATTTTATATTTTATATTTTATATTTTATATTTTCTATTTTATATTTCATATTTTATATTTTATATTTTATATTTTATATTTTATATTTTATATTTTATATTTTATATTTTATATTTTATATTTTATATTTTATATTTTGTATTTTATTTTTTATATTTTATATTTTATATTTTATATTTTATATTTTATATTTTATATTTTATATTTTATTTTTTATATTTTATATTTTATATTTTATATTTTATATTTTATATTTTATATTTTATATTTTATATTTTATATTTTATATTTTATATTTTATATTTTATATTTTATATTTTATATTTTATTTTTTATATTTTATATTTTATATTTTATATTTTATATTTTATATTTTATATTTTATATTTTATATTTTATATTTTATATTTTATATTTTATATTTTATATTTTATATTTTATATTTTATATTTTATAATTTATATTTATATTTTATATTTTATATTTTATATTTTATATTTTATATTTTATATTTTATATTTTATATTTTATATTTTCAATTTTATATTTTCTATTTTATATTTTATATTTTATATTTTATATTTTATATTTTATATTTTATATTTTATATTTTATATTTATATTTTATATTTTATATTTTATATTTTATATTTTATATTTTATATTTATATTTTATATTTTATATTTTATATTTTATATTTTATATTTTATATTTTATATTTTATATTTTATATTTTATATTTTATATTTTATATTTTATATTTTATATTTTATATTTTATATTTTATATTTATATTTTATATTTTATATTTTATATTTTATATTTTATATTTTATATTTTATATTTTATATTTTATATTTTATATTTTATATTTTATATTTTATATTTTATATTTTATATTTTATATTTTATATTTTATATTTTATATTTTATATTTTATATTTTATATTTTATATTTTATATTTTATATTTTATATTTTATATTTATTTTATATTTTATATTTTATATTTTATATTTTATATTTTATATTTTATATTTTATATTTTATATTTTATATTTTATATTTTATATTTTATATTTTATATTTTATATTTTATATTTTATATTTTATATTTTATATTTTATATTTTATATTTTATATTTTATATTTTTATATTTTATATTTTATATTTTATATTTTATATTTTATATTTTATATTTATATTTTATATTTTATATTTTATTTTTTATATTTTATATTTTATATTTTATATTTTATATTTTATATTTTATATTTTATATTTTATATTTTATATTTTATATTTTATATTTTATATTTTATATTTTATATTTATATTTTATATTTTATATTTTATATTTTATATTTTATATTTTATATTTTATATTTTATATTTTATATTTTATATTTTATATTTTATATTTTATATTTTATATTTTATATTTTATATTTTATATTTTATATTTATATTTGTATATTTATATTATCATCCCTGTAATGAGATTGTAGCTCTTGGTAGTCGAATTGTATTACATATCTTATCAGAGTCCTTTTCTGCAACTTACATTATTTTTATCTTATACAATTAACTGTTATATTCCGAAGATTTTAATTTATTTTCGGACAAGATATTTATTATTAATTAAATATTTTTTTTTCATCTAAATATCCTTATGAAAATAGATTTTACTATTCTTAAAATAAAATTTCGGATCTCTTTAAATTGAAAATTAAATGATTTTATGTTTTTTATTGTTTCATCATAAAGTGATTCTCTCAGCTGGAAAGCTAAAATATTCCTTAACTTGTTCTCTTTTTTTTTATGTAAAATAATTGAAATAAAAAATAGAATTTACTATCCTTATACCTAAAACCTACATAAATTCTAACTATATTCATATTAAATTTTATAGTTTTTGGTTTTGGAACCGTAGGAGTTTTTCATATGTAAAAAATGAAAATAAAAATGAAACTAAAGAAAAGAGGGTTGGTGAAAGCAATAATTCACTTGTAATCATTCCTATACATTTTTAAAGACGAACGTGTATATTTTTGTGTACATATATGATCTACATGCTTAGGTATACCAAAATATATTTTTATGTAAAATAAATTTATTAATTCTATGAATAATATAGGAAAAAACTAGAAAAATACTAAATTTAATTTTGATTTTTATTTTAACCCATATTTGGGATTAGGAACGTAATATTGGAGCAGCACATATTTTCGATATTTGATTTTGGTTGTTACTTTTAAATGTATAAAACAATATTAATTTGTTCACCTGATTTAACACTTCGTCAAATTATTTAGATTTTCTATAAGAATCGTAATAATTCTTGAAGTTGAAATTGTCAGGGTTTGTGGTCAAATTAATATTGGTGTTAATGTCTCTTTCCAGCTATCTAATTGACGACGCAGAAATAAAATGTTATCAAATATCGTGGAAAGCACGGAGAAATTAAAATACTTTCGAAGATAAAATTTGTTTCTTATAATAAGCAATAAGTGTCACAAATGGCACTATGTAGAAAAAAGAGTATACAATCTTCTGTTTTGTGAAAAATTTGACCAGCTGTTTTAGCAGTAATCTTGCACCGTTAGTATAGAAGTAATTTGAATTAGTATAGGAGTTAGGATATTAGAGGAAAAAGTGAAGGAAAAATGTCGGAAGATATTTTATTGATGAATTGTTTGAAGCTCTTTTAATTCGACATTATGTGATTTATTTTAACAGTTAGACTTTTACTTTTTTCTGCATAAATGACCTTTCAACGTGTAAAAGTTTTAGGTTATAAATTACGGTTATAATTTATTTAGGTTAAGCTTTAGAGTTATTCTC